>JAJAVP010000014.1:107989-161232 GCA_020740425.3 Heterorhabditis indica
TCGAAAACTACAAGCCTAACACTACGAATAGGCAAAAAGGCGGAATTCATTTAAGTTTCGAATAGTTTTACCAGTGCTTAAAAAAAGTACTAAAACATTTGCATACACCTAATATATATCAACAATATACACAACAAGGCGAAAGCATTAGCGTTATTTTAATGTTTTGTTTCCTTATCCAACATTAAATAATCAAATAAAAGTTAATCAATAGCGTTTCGTTAAGAGCGTTTTAAACTTCATCAAAAATAAATCCATGTGTTGCTAGATGAAACTTCTTCATACGCCGTTGTCACTTCCATAATAACCCACCTCATACATATAAGCAGTGAGCTCAGCCAGCCTTTCTGGGTTACTAATGGTTGCTTTGGAACGAAACATTTCCTGAAAAATAACACTTTGTCAAGGTTCCATACAAAGTGACAATCTTAAAATAAACCTATTATAGAACAAAGATGTAGAGTAGAGTTGCATAGTGAGGGCCAAATATTACACAGAGAGTAGTCGAGTACTATTTTTTGCTCTCACTCATGGCCCCGTTGAAAGCGGGAATTTCGCATTAGAACACAGATTGGGAATCGGCACTGAGCGTCCGATCTGGGACATGTCAGCGCGCCACTTCTTCTAGCCGAGTCCTTTCGCTAGAATTCCTCTAACTCCCGGAGAAACATCTATTTTAACTCAGTCGTTCACACTGCTTCTCGCCTGTGTGCACTTTGCGTATTCGTCGACCAAGACCGGCCAGCTTCCACCGAGTGTCAACCACAGCTCTTTTTGGACGCTCAGTTCCCGAGACGTGGGCAGACGTATTGACATGTCCCAGATCAGACACTCAGTGTCGATTCCCAATCTGTGTTCTGATGCGAAATTCCCGCTTTCAACAGGGCTATGGGTGAGAGCAAAAAATAGTACTCGACTGCTTTCCTCTTTACAAAACTTTTCGTATAGAGTAGTGAACAATATTTCTCAAAAAAAGATTTTCCATAATTGTTCATCATAAATCGTTGGATCTAAATAACTTTTTAAATATAGTACATTAGTAAATGCTTAAGTGACCTCAGTTTAAAAAAAACATTTTTCTTCACTTTTTATTTAGTGAAATTTAGCATTTTGAACTTTAAGGTCCAAGACTTTTTTTTTTACCATAGTCTATAATATATGGATCGATATATGGATCATTAATGTGAACGTTTAGCATTTTAAATCATAAAAATTAATATCGATCACCTTTTGGAAATCTAAGTTATTGTCGAGTCTTAGACCATAAATTATTAACTTATGAATCACACGTTTAAACATTTTAGAGTTTTGCCCGTTCCTATATATTTGAGCAAATCAAGATTATAAACAAAAAATACGAGGTCAAAAATGAAAGTGTAGATCGAAAAGGCTAGGAAGTGGTACTAAGTATAAATTTCGGTTTCTTTCGAACTTACCTTGTACAGTTGTTTAACAATCATTTGTCCGGTAGGGGAAAGGTAAGAAATTTGTGATGGATTGCGGGCAGGAGCTCTAATAGTAGGAATTTTAACTTTACTTTGGGGTAAAGGTTCTGCATCTAATGATGACGGGTTTGTATCATTTTGAGTTGAAGCTATCTAAAATGACATGTAGTGTAAAATTATGAAACTATTTCACAAGTTCCATTACAAGCCTATTGAAGCAGGAACGTCAAGTGACGGTCTTTACGTAAAAATAATATTAAGTTCGATTTTCTAAGGAAATAAAATCATAGTTCAAGCTGGAAAATTTCAATTGCTGCGCCTACCGTGCTTAAGCTAATTATAGAGAGAATAACTGAATACCGCATCAAAGAGTCCACCAGTGCAAATGAATCGTTTATCTCTGATCTACATCTTTATCAATAAATAGCAAATTATTCCCTTATATATTCCATGCCATAAATTGTGAAATTAATTTAAATCAGATGAAGAATACATATGCTCTATTACTTTATTTATGGCTTACTTTATTTTGGTGAGTAATTGAACATCTCTCTTAATTCTTAAATTGACAGGTAGATCATAATGATATATCAATTAGATGTGAGTGTATATATTTATTTTACACGTAAGTAAAACCCAGGCATAATTCATCACTTAAGCCAAGTATCATCCTATATTAAAAACGAAAATGATTATCTAAATCAAACAGCTTATAGGCATCTAGTCAGTTTTTCGTTCTTCTTAGCGATCTATGTTACTTTTTGATATATAGTAGACATGCATAAATACAATAATTACTTATAAAATGGGAATAGATGGGTGGATCGGAAAATTCAGGCTAAATCATGGAAAGTAGTGTCGTATATCGTAAATGTGTAAGGCACTTTTCAATTAATGAAGCTCTTCTACGATCCCATGGGAATATTTGAAGACTATGAAAAACACACAATAAACCACAAATAAAAGGACTCCATCAGGATTATTGCTCTCTAGCAGATCAGTACATTTTAAGTGATTCATGTACCGGTTGTCTATGTTTACTCCTTGAGAGGAGAGGAACAGCCTATAAAGGAATATAAGCCTTCAGATACCTATCACTCTCGATTAACTCACCCTCGTAGCTGTAATCTATTAAACTCTCGTACATCTAATTACCTTTTCGTTGGTTGTTCTAAGTCTATAAGAAGAAAATATATCAATTCATATGTACATTAGATTTATAGATGCTATATTACGTACTTATTGTGCTTTTGGCGGTACTTGGAGAATCGATGGCTAGAGACACTACACGCTCCAAACGTCAATTTGCCTTCTACTACCTGTGCGGCAGTACTTCAAATGAGTACCTATCTCTATCGCGTAAGTAAACAAACTCTTATTTATGCCTCTTTCCTCATTATTTTGTCTGAAATCAAGTTGACCAATATTTTACTAAACTATGAGTGAGAAATGCAAAATAAGTTAGTATAAATAAGTTAATGGGAATGGAACTAATTAATTTGAAAAGTTAGTGACGGTTGATAACATGAAATCTCATTTCTGCGCTAAAATAACTTCTAATAAAATTTATATTATTTGCTTGAAATGTCCCGGAAACTTGTTTTCTAGCTTTACTTTCAAATTTATTATATCCAGCTTGTCCAAATGCGGGTAGTGGATGTGATTCCTTGCGTAGCTGCATCGGTATTCAACCTACTTTCTTCAACTCCTATTCCAACTGCAACACCGACTGTAGTAGCGTCAACTGCAACCAGTACAATGGACAGTGGTCCAATGGGTTTGTTGGTTACTGAGTTTTCAACTTTTTTTAAATGTTACGTATATTTAAATAATATACTTAAAGACAATCGTTCAAAGCACATTATGTCTCAGACTCAAAAAAAACTTAAAACAATGAGTTCGTTGTTGTCATTATTATTATTACTTGAATCCTTAAAGTATAAATAAATAAATAACCTTACAGACCATTCGTAACACCAGCCTTTGGAAGCAACCAGTTCAATCCATGTGCCAGCTCATGTTGTGCACAAAATTTCGGTTATACGTTTTATAATCCTTATAACATATATAACCCTTACAACAACGTCGAAATTGGAAGAGGGGCAATTCCTAACGGAAATGCCCCCCCCATTGGAAATGGAGTGTCTCCCAATTAGATGATTTTCTCATGTTTAAAGGTGTAAGCTCACAGTTCTAGAGCTCTTCTAATCGACCCATATGTGCATAAAATCAACTAAATAACAATTAAATTGTTGTCTTGCAGTGCTTCTAGTTGTACTTTTTCTGTACCTATGAATTAATGCTTCTTATTTTCTTTGATTAGGTAAAACAATCAATATTATCGACTAGATTGATATATAAAGTCGCTGCTTTTTCGATGGTGAAAGTTTGGCCACCAATTAGTTATCTAGCAAGAAAAGCTTATGATGTACTTAATGTTAATGTCACCTTAAATGTTCTTTATTATATACTTTCCTTCATATAAAATGTATTTATCTACTTCTAAAGTGAAGCAGTTTGTAATGTCCCATCTATGATCAAAATATAATTTCATGAGTAAATAATTGTGATGCTACAAATTGTGTCCATTAGGAAGGCAAATAAAAGAAGTGGGGGATTCTACAATCACTATTTTTCTGCAAAAATTCAGATTCGCAATATCATAAAAGAGACCACCGAAAAGTCGACTCATAAATGGCGAGTAAAGATATGAGCTTGTAAGCAACTCAGTAGACGTTAATATACACGATAACCACGATTAATGCATAGCGTCTTCCTGAAATTTAATGTCCACACTAAAAAACCAAGATTTTCCCATGAAAACAAACCCATCGTCTGGTTCTTTAGGCTTTCGGAGTGTCTCTTGGTAAAATTGTCGATTGTTTGTTATCGTATTTATATGTTCAGCAAATATATGAAAAATCAATACAACTTCTGCCATGTGTGACGCTCAAAATTTCAAGAGAAATTTTAATATTTATCACATTTATCAGAAAAGAAAATATACTAAAATTACATCATATTTGACGTGACTAACGAGCATTTTTTAAATATAATGAATATTTAGAAAAATAAAGAACTATGAATAGACGTAAAAGAAGAAATATTAAAAGTACCATACAAAAGCTAACTGAAATACCTAGGAATTTGTGTTAACTAGAAAAATGAGCTGTAATAATTATGTATGATCTAGGTCTATTCATTAGGTAACAACTATTCATAGACTCCTCCACAACTGGTGGTAATGCAGCAACAAAAGGTAAAAAAATAAGTATTGCTTTCTCGGAAGTACACTCTTGTCAAAATTACTGTCTAAATATCAGTTAGTCAAATAACTTTACAGTTAAGTGACAAATACCATAAAAACGTCATTAGAAGTACCGAAAAAATTGCTTTATTAATTATTTAATTCCATTTAACAGCCATAATAATTATTGACTTTAAAACGATTCAATACGCAAGTTAGAAATATCTCCAAATAATTGTTCTTTATTTTTAATCACTCATATCAATCTAACATAAATCTACAAATGTTTATAAGAGAATAATGGTTTTTGAAATAAAATTACTGTCTTACGGAATGGATGCTTAAATGGAAACTGGTATTACGGTCTATCGATCTTAAAGGAACAGTTCTCCAAATAGCTTATCCAGCTTACCACCTTTTTCGCCCTTTTCACATGATTCACAAGTGCCGGTTGTCTAGATTTGCCAGGCTTGAGTATAGTGGTCGTGGGAATGGACAGCTTATAAAAGAGATCACAAAAGCCAGATTCTACCAACAAACTCAGCTCCATTCCTTGTATTCAGCGCTTCAGCTCTATCTCTGCAGCATATTCAAGTATAAAATCTATACTTAACACATCTTAAAAGTCTAATATTACTGATTTCTAGTATTTAATTTGAAGCCACAAGATATACTATTCAATATATAATTTTTTTAAATAACTGAGTATATCGAAACTCCATTTTCATACTCATATATATGGTCTCAAGTCCCAAAAACCTGAATGCTTTTGAGTTGTCATATTTCCAGGCCTTTATTAGTGTTTCCATATTCAAACCAGTGGAGTAACTGATAGAGAAAATCTTCCGCTGGCAAAAAAAGTAGTCAAACAGCGATTTCTTTCCGAAAATTTCGTTGCAGCACTTCTCACATATTAAACATATTCATTGCAAGAAATTTTATCTGAATTTTTTAGATGTCTAGGAATACCGCTATTTTGCTACTGGTGTTATTCGGTTTATGTTCAACGATGAAATTAACTCGTTCTAAACGTTACTCAAATATGTTCATGTGTGGAAATTACCCAAGTTCATTTTCGTTTCGTGAGTTTTTTTTTCCAATAGTGCTATTTTTGATAAATGTCTCAATTAGAAAAAAATTAAATCTATATTTGTGCTGAACATATGCAAGTTCCTATATAGTTCCAACTTATTAGCCTAATACGAAGTGTATTTTCAAAAAGTATTTAGCTTGCTCGAACTCAGTATTTTCAATGCGCTCTCAGCCTATCTCGTCCTATAACCTTTTTGGCTGCAATTCAGGCTGCAGTGATATCAACTGCAATCAGTACAGTGGACAGTGGATCAACGGGTTTGTTTATCTGTCAGAGCCTTATAAATGAGTTTTGTGTTTTGTATTGGCATTTTTGTATTGGACATAATTCTATGTGGAAAGTTACAGACAATACGTTTTTGGGAATAGACAATACAATCCGTGTACCAGCACGTGTTGTGCACAGATCTTTGGTTTAAATTCCTATAATCCCTACAATGCTGGTTTTGGGACTTATAACCTATATAATTATGCCGGGATTGGTAACGGAATGATTCCAAATGGGGTGATTACTAATAGTGACAAGCCATACAATCCTTATGATACGAATGTAAGTATATACTAGTATAATGCCTTTTCTTTGTTTCTTTTTCTCACTAGTGCGAGATATTGGAAATCAAGTTCTTTTACTCCAGACTATGTCAAATGAGGTTTCTAATTCGTTCACTGGCAGATTTAGTAATCATGGTTAGTGATTTCTGAAGAAGAAATAAAGTAATAGTTAATTATGTTAGTAAAATATTTACTATGCAGTTCGTCTTTGTGGGGGAGTGGAACCATCAGGTGGCACTTGCCATAATGGCCAATGTCCAAATGGTCATATCTGTATTGCTGGTAATATCTGTTGCCGATGTGCAGTCGGAGCTAGTGCAGGTAATTCATTCTTATCTGCCTGCTCGTTTCTTTCCATTAAATCTCTATAATATCTGTATGCAGAACAGTAACATTAAAATTATATTTGTGTAAACATACTTATTGATTACTTAGGAATCTGCACCACTTCCAACAGCAACGAGTGTCCTGTCGGCTATAGTTGTACTCCAAATGGCCAGTGCTGTGCAACTCAAGTGACACGAGGAATAGAACTTTTATCCTGCATAAATAATTCTTGCGAAGACGGTTATCAGTGTGGAAAGGGTAATCTATGTTATCCATCGGACAGTTCACTTTAAATAATCTTAAGTAACCTTTATTAAGTAGAATTCACACAATTCGTCGTACTACACAATATTTCATTTGCCGATGACAATTCTTTATATTCTGTCTGTATATGGAGATTATTCCACTTATTTATTACTCTTATGAAAATAATTTCTTTTACTTATTCTAAATAAGGATATCTTGAATAAATCAGACAGTCTGATATGTATTCTTTTATTAATACAAGCTCTTATAATTTTATAGGCGAAAATAAATATTTACAAATAACTTGTTGATTAATCTGTTCTGGGAAGAATAGCGGCATTTTAATATCAATTAGATTAATTTTAACTTATATATTAATATTTCAATTAATATGCCTTCAATGGTTTGAAGTTCATTTGTGTTACCTCTATAACGTTACAGTATCCTTGCAGTATTTTTATTCCACTATTTTTCATATAGTTATACTCTTTAGTTTCATTTTTGTAAACTTAACCTAGTCTTTCTTTGGTCTCAAGTAGTTTTCGTTCGTCACCAGACAAATATCATCGGTGGCAAATTGGAAACTGTTTGCTCATCTATTTACTCTGCCTGGATCTATTATATAAGCAAGTTCGCGCTTCGTTGAAGACAACTTATCAGTACAACTTGTTCTGCTACGTCTCTGTCGTCTAATGGCTCTTACATGGAAAAATTAAATGCAATATCCTCTCCAGTTTTCTCTCTATTTGGCCTGCATAAACGTGATACTATGCTATAAAATACATTTTGTTAAGTACAACTCTATCCTAAGTAGTTTTAATTATTATTAAAAAGAGTCCTTGAAACTATTTAGAGAATAATTAAATACTTATGCAATCGTTATCTTTTATAACTGAAATGATATAGTGGCCACTACAACTACGATATACTGCAATATTTAAATCTAAAATATGCTAGATTCTAGATTTTTACATCTTTTCTGGAAGCTTGTCAGAAATAACGAGGGAGATTTTGTTAAATTAACTGTAGATTATTCCAGTATGATCATTTTCATTTTTTTCCATCTCATAAGTTTCGCTGTCGGGTATGAGCCTTCCCCAAATGAAGTGGCGATGAGGAACAAGAGACAGTATTCCTACCAACTGTACTACATATGTGGGACGTTTCCTAATCAATATCTATCATACACTCGTGAGTTATTTGCTGTGTTTAGCAAATATTTTGTAGAAAGAAGTATAGAAATCCTATGGGACATTGAGTCTTATAATAGTTCCAATCAGATATTTATGTACCCAGAATAACTTTTGCTACTACATAGGTGTCCTATTACCATGTAAATAATTCAATAATTATACTACTTTTCAGTTTAAATGTAAAATGTATAAAAGTAATATACATCTAAAAAATAATCTTACCCTAGCATGCTATTCGTGTCCTACATGCAATCCACCGATCTCATGTCAAGTTGAGTGCCGAACCAATCAGTTTTGCCAATCAAGAAATAGCTCGTGGCGTTGTGTCAATGGTTGCTGTAAAGTAAGTGAGAATATGTCAGATTTTTTTTCCAGATTTTACTCATTTATTCGTCTTCCCTAATATTAAAAATTGCTGTTTCATAATTAAAGTTATTCTTAGGTGTCCTATGACCCACCAACACCTCCTGGTAAGTAAAAGAGAAGTTCTACAATATAATGTAAGTCTACAGTTTGAAGCGCCTAGGCATTCTGTTAATTCTTTTAGATATACAGTCACGATGGACTCCAAATTTGTTTGTCCCATATTTCTAACATCCTTATGAATCCGCTATACAGAAAAAAATAGGCTATAGTCCCATAAAGCAACTTAAGTAGAGATAAATGTTTTTTTCTCATAATTTCATGCAAATCTTCAGTATCATTTATGTCAGTAAAGTCAAACACTGCATATGACTGAGTCAGGGAGTCACGAATTTTACTGAGAATACAATGTAAGATTCTGACATAAACATACCATCTTAACTACTTGTTTGTCGAAAATTTAGTTGGAGTTTAAGACTATAATACTCCCATTAAAATCTGAAGCTCTTTTAACAACAGAGTAGTTTTGTTGGTATCATTTCCCACTTAGGTTATAACGTACAGAATGAACTTCCCATTAAAATTATATAGACGAAAAATTTCTACTCTTTAACGGTATTTAAAAACATAGTGTTGATAGTGACTTTTATTATGCAAAAAAATTAATAAATATCTTCAAATTATTTAGTTTGTGCTGGCCGTGAGGTGTCAGGTGGCTACTGTAGAGGTGGTGCGTGTGATAGTGGATTTCTTTGTACGAATGACAATATTTGCTGTCGATGTGCTTATGGCACTAGCATTGGTATGATTATGTGACTTATTTTTTTTACAATCAATTTAAAGGTTTCGAAAAATCTATTGAGAATTTAGGTCCTTGTGTAAATGGAAAGTGCCCCGATAATCATCAATGTAACACAAACAATGAATGTTGTCCTTATCAAGTAGGAAAATAGATGCTTACTGTATGTAATATATAGACCAATACCACTAAGCAGTTAAAATATATTACAGTATATTTTCGCATAATGTCAGCCTCTTTGTGGTTACAGAATATCTGTAACTTATTTGTGTGGTAGCCCTCTTAGCTTAGTTTTTCTAAAGCCTGATATCAACAGAAATGTTTTATTATTAGCTTTACATATATGATCGTTTCTAACATAACACTTAAAATGATGTGAGATATAAGTTTTAAAAAATGAGACAAATATTATAAAATTAGAATTGAGATCTATTTTCAAACAACTGAATATAAGCCTTGTTGATAGACATATTAGCAAGAATCAGCTAAATTCAATGTGTTGAGCAGTGGGATGTGGAATAAACAGTGCTGCCGACCTCAATGGTATCTTTCTCAGTTGATATATAGCTTTACAGATTTTAAACGACAAAAATTCCACTTAATAAATTATGTTATATCTCACTTTTATTGTTTATTATAAATGGGCTCATCACCCCTTATATTGAAATTTGCGTAGTCATGGATGTGTAAACAGTATTTTCACCCGAAGAAGTGTTTCGTTTGAACTTTGTTAAGAATAAAACATTGTTTAACGCAAGCTTCAGATGGTATGATTATTTTTCAGGTGACATTACATGTTTATACCGAGAGATCTGAAAATATGGGTCGGCGATCTCTCGGAAGTTAAGTTATTAGGACACACTGGATGTTTATTATGGACCCATTCTACACTTAATAACAGTAATAATTCACAATATCAACTTAATTTTGGAAGCACTATAAAATCTATTATAATCTATGTAATACTGAATGCGATAGAATGTATATGATCATGCTTTGCATACAACCGTTTCTGGAATCATTCCGGTGAGAGTGCGAATCGAGGAGACGTTAGGCGTAAGTCAGCGTTACTTCGTCCTTGATCTAAGAAGGTGCGGGTTAGCATATAAAATGATGAACAAAAGGTTGCACTTATGGATTCATCCTGAACTAAAAGCGTGCCCTAAAATGTCCGGAACATAACTTTCCTAAAATTATTTCATAACTAATGAAGCGAGTAGTAAAAACAAAGTTATGCGAAGCAATTTACATGCACGAAGGTCTGGTTGGAATAAACCATTTTCATGGCTTGAAAAATGAAGTGGATATTTAAGACAAACTTTCCAGATCCACGCAATGTAAAGACATCAAAGTACAGAGTACAACGTAATCTATGGTATGGATGCAGATACAAGCTTGGGGATGGCAAATGAAGACTATATAAATAACTCCCAGCTACAAGGGATTTTCCACTTGATATAAAAGTGAAAACATCCGTTTAATTTAAGCAATACTGAGCAAGTTCAGCAGATTCACAACTCTTGGAAATGAGACACGACCTGCTGCAAGCCAAGCTCGATCTTAGACTGTTCTCGAATTTCAAACTTCTTCACTTTGCCAGTTACAGTTAAAGGAAATTCGTTTTCCTTCTTGAACAAAATATAGCGTGGAATTTTGAAGTGAGCTATCTGTAATAAAATATTATTTTTTGAACTTACATTGGTGTTCAAATTGTTAGATAATAGCTAAAATTTTCGTTTAAACAATACTATCTCATTAAATAGCACAATTTTTAATGTACCTTTCCTTTGCACCAGTCTTTAATTTGTTCCTCTGTGATATTCCCTTCTGCTGATTCATGCAATCGTACCCAGGCACAGACGACTTCTCCATATCGTTCATCTGGGACACCAACAATCTGAAATAAAACCTATTATTATTGAAGATTATTATTGAAACAGGAGAAATTGCTATCGAACATATATAAAGTATAATCTAAGTAATGCCAAAGAACAGCTACGACTAAATAACGGAGGGGTATGAAAAGAGATAGCATGAAAGATATGAGAGTAAACCCACATGGGCATCTTCAATTTTTGGATGTTTAAATAGGAATTGTTCTACTTCTGTGGGATAAATGTTTTCGCCTCCTCTAACAATCATGTCTTTTGAACGCCCGACGATGGATATGGTCCCATTGTAATGCATCACCGCGATATCGCTAAATTGATAATTATTTGTTAATCTAAGATAAGAAAAGTGGAGGGATAACACCACCTACCCAGTGTGATACCATCTGTCCTCAGTTATTTCTTTTTTGGTTTGTTCCTCACTGTTCCAATAGCACCTCATCACTGAGTATCCACGTACAATCACTTCACCTTTTTCTCCTCGAGGCAGGATTTTGCCATATTTGTCAACAATTGCTGCCTTTATGAAATTTGCGTTTTAAAATAATTCAGGAATAAGTTCAGTTTAGAAAGAAGAATGAATTTAATAAGTCCAAATAATATGCAGATACTTGATGGAAGTTATACATAGATACGCTTTCTAGTTTCAACTGCACTTGCAGATGTTGAAAAATGAGCCAACCTCAAGGTGATCCATTATATGACCAACACTTTTTATTCGCTGTTCTGGTGGATCATCTCTGGTAGACATAAAGGATACAGGTGAAGTTTCAGTTGTTCCATAGCAAACCTAAAATTTTCAGTTCTTTAAAATAAATATACATAGACATTGTGAAAATAGTTTTGGTTATTCTAATATCTATAGCTCTCTTTAATGCGTATGAATCAAATAACGGATAGAAAGGTTGTATTATTATTTGGAAATTGATTAAAAGTTGTATATTAACTTTACCTGCATATCTTGCATATGCATTTCCGTAACAAGGCGCCGACATAAAGTTATGGGGCAAGGAGCTCCAGCAATGAATCCTTTAAAACCTCATTGATTAAACCGCTGATATTAAAAGAGAAGCTATACGATACAGTGCTTGAAATAGGGGAATTCTTTACTTCATTCGTTTAATTACATTTTAGATTAATAACTAGCATAAAGATATTACTACTGTTTTATCGAACACCGCTAATTTTGTCGCTCGCTCATTTGGTCCTATTATAGGTCTTTCGTTCACATGCTATTGTGTCAAAAGCTTATTTCTACTTTCAGCAAATGTCTTAGACTTAGTGTGGCACAAAAACTAAACAAATCCACCTGAACGAATACTTTCGTAGTTGTACTTATTGTAATCTGGATGATTTAGCATGTCAATGAACATTGTTGGAGTACCATACAAAGAAGTACACCTAAACAAGATTTGAATATTGCGAACTCGGCATTTTAGGTACTAGGAGGCCATAGCAAACGTCTAAATATCTAAAATTCCGTTTAAATTCCTCTTCTTAGTTAACTTGCCCAATGTATTTACGGATAATCATACAGCAATTAATCATTTCTAGATATTATAAGGAACACCACTAACTTCTCTTCATCAACTGCCTGTAGTGCAGCAAGAGCTTCAAATGAAGGAGCAGGAAAAACGCAGGTCTGAAGATGGGCTAGTGCTGCCAGTACACCCATGACACAGCCAAAGCAGTGGTATAGAGGGTTTGGAATACAGATGATGGTTTTCTAAATGAAAAATGTTGTTTAACAGACTGTTATGTCAATTGAAAGGTATATTCGGATTATATTGGAATGCGAGTGGTACACTGTCGAGACGCACCCTCTCGTGATACCCAGCCCTGATTCCAATGAAGTAGGCATTATTGAGAACGTTGTGATGTGTGAGCGTTGCTCCTTTTGGTTGACCAGTTGTGCCCTATCGCAAAATACATTAGAATGGATGTAAGTAATTAGTGACACCAGTTCAGAACTGCATAAATGTAAATTATTCTAAGGTTTGCAGGTGAAGTCATAATAATGCGCTATCTTGGTTGTAGTGAATGTCCCTATCAATAATAAGTTGAGGCCCACTATACATTATCAACGTAAAACGAGAAGGTCATTTTCAGACAAGAACCGAAACCGGTTAACAGATTACAGTGTATTTTATTAGAAATGGTAAATAAAAAAACAAGATGACGATGTCTTCATTATTAAAAATCGAGAAACTTCTAATTGGTAGGGAGTGGTGTTAATTCAGGTAAATCGACAGTGTAAAATACGCCGCGAAGAAAACACTAACACTCGTGTACTGTATGTTGATCGGGTCGTCTGGCTGGATCTCACGTTCGATTTTTGCCAGCTTCAGCCGATCCTTCTCTGTCCCCATGCGAAACACGTCGTTGTATTTCCATGCTCCACTAAATAGTTTGATTAGATTTTACATGCACTATTTCATAAAGCGTTATATATGTTGTAATGAATTCTTTGAGTTTTTGTCATCTTCTCATTGAAATTTTTGACATCAGGAAGACGAAAAGGGGTAACCTCAGATGTACTAAGCCCTATGCCTGTCTTTTAAGACGTCAAATTTGTACAAGGAAAATAGTTTAATGCAGGCTAAACTTATAAGATAAATTATCTAGGCTTATGCAAAAACTTGAAATTGTTTGGTACAGCTAAGTATGGTTCAAATGACCTGCAATTCTACCAGCAATAGATTACTTAAACTTCATTGTGTTTTGAATGATGGAAATACTACTTTTCAGATACGCATATAGACGTGTGAACCTTGAGAGAAACTCAAGGCTTGTCTTCATGATAATAGTTCATAAATATAATAATTATTTGCTCCCAGTAGATTCTAGTTGCTATTGTAGTTGAGAGCAGTTGAGTAGTAAGGGGAACCTCACGAAATATGTCGCTTAATCGTTAATTTGAAGATAGGTTTTTTGTAAGAGTTGTAAGCCTCAAAATCGTTACCGATTCTAACTCCAAAAATGCTTTAAATGCATATTTGATCATATTTTTAATCTGAGGTAAAACTTAAATAAGATTTCTCTTAGATATTAAAAACCTTCACAGCTGAAAGCTATAAAGCCAAGTAGTCTTTCAAAGTTTTCCAGAAGTTTATAAGGATTTGTTTATGATATATATAGTAGATAGTCTATTAATTAATGGAGTTCTGTGGTTATTAACGACCAGTTAATCTATTAAAAAATAACAGTTTGAAGTTGCACCCATGAACTCAGTTTTGCTTATATTTATTTATTCAAACAGAGCTCATCTGCTTCAGAAGTGCAAAACACTTTTAAAATTTCTTATCAGACAGAAGACATCAAAGATCATCGTCGCAGATGGAAAAACTTTGTCTTTGTTGTTCAAAAAGCAGTTTCCAAGAAAACTACACTTTTACTGATTGAGATACTAGATAAATGACTTTGAGAAGTTTTAATTACCAAATCTCTTCTTGAGGATTAAACATATTTGCAGCTAAGAAGAAATACAAATTCGTGATAAATAATGTTAGGAGATATAAACTTACGTTATAAGGAATTTTAAAAAAGTACAATTTTTTAAATACTCACGGGTGTTCTTTTTCTTCCGTATCAAAAATGATTAAATGGCGGAAATTGGGAAACGATGATGTGGCAATGTCGCTGCGACCAGCCGGCTTTGATGAGATCTCAGGTAGTATATCCTACGATGTTAGGTATTGATTTTTACTAATTAAGTAAAAGTAAAGCAAATTGTAGTAGGTAGAAACTAGATCCTGACTTTCTGCTACACCCGAATATTGTAGGTCATATATTACTTTTACTATATTTGAATTCAGCGATGAACCTTATCGTTTTAGACGATAGTTGTGTGAAAAAACAGTCTAACTTTAAGAGAAAAGTGTTTAGTTAAAGGATTCTTTTATGTACTTTTATATTGGTAAAAAAATATCTGAGCCAACACTGTAAGGCTGAACAAAATCTTGAGGTTTAACTTGGATTCTTTGTCGCCCATATAACTTAGTTTTGTGTATATAACGCTGTTAAAGCCTATCTAATAATAAAAAGTTCCATGATCAATAAAACATTTTAACATCTTTTACCATAAAGAGTGTTTCAATATTAAAATCAGTTTTCTTTAGTGCTAAGTTTTTCGATTTAAAATAGTTTATTTATAAACCAGTATCTCTTTAGAACTTTTATTTTAATATAAGAAAGTGCCCAGTCACTGTTAAATAGTTTCGAAAAATATGTCTCTAAGTCACTTAAGCAGGAAAATACCTGCACTTTTGACATTTCTTGGTTAATCTGTGACAATTATTAAAAATCTTTTGAATTAGCTTCTCACCTTAACACTTTGATAGTAATTAGATTTTTTAAAGCCAGGTGGTGAGATCAAAGCCTTAATTTCAACTTTTTCGAGGGCGAAACGTAACTCTTCTGATTGGTAGGAAGGGTTGATGTTAACCTAAAGAAAACCCATTCATTTTTAAAGGTATCAAATCATATAAATTGTTACATAATAACATAGAAACATATTGAGATGACTTTTACTTTGTATGCAACTGAGATCAGTCCTAATGAACCAAACAATTACTTGTAGCCATGGCATACGTGACTTAAGACGACTGTCTCGATAGCAATATGAGAAATAAAGGAGGAACAACGTGAAGTCATTGAAGACAAAACTGACTAAGACCATTCCTGCCAATGCTGTAGCAAACTGCGCGGTTACCCACTCATACATATTTGGTCCCCATATTCCAACGCGATCACCTTTTTCAATACCCAAATGTAGAAGACCACAAGCAAGCCGCTCCGCCTAAACATTTTATATTTCAATCTTTCTTCAAGGTTTAATTTATCTTGAATTGTTGGGTTTCCTGTCTGCAATTATATTATTAGTATCGTTCTTGAGAAAGTAAAATGTTACGTGAGATCAGGAAAATTTCTCTAATAGTCTCTAATTTTCTTGCTGATAATTTTGATAATTTTGTAAACAAGAAACAACGATTGACATCTTTGAGTAGCTGTTGATATGTTTTCCGAACGCCATCACGCTTGAAGATAACGAATTCCTTATCAGGAACCTGCAACATTGTTATATCGGATATATTGTACTTTACTTAGTATAATAAAGTAGAATGTTTTTCTTAGAATATATAGGACAAAATTGGTATCTACCTGGTCAACTGCACTCCTTAATCGCTCTCCTACAGTTTCGAATAATAGTGGCGTCTGAGAACAGCCGTGTACGTAGCTTTTCCTGCTAGGCTGGGCCATGGCGTTAGCAGAGAGCACAGCCTCTTCTAAGGATATCGGCTCGTCTAAAGAGCCGATCAGTAGCAGTTAATATTACAAAAATTGCATTCTATCACAAAGATGTATCGGAGAATATCCTGAAAGAGATACATCTACAAGCACATTTTTCATTACTAATAGAAGTTTGTGAATTCGTTTCGAATTTTGGTTTGTGTAGATAGAAAAATATCGCTCTCTGTTCAAGATAAGCGGCAAAAAAACGAAGGTGATAATAGGCAAAAGACATTCCAATCTTAAAAAGCGCAAAAAATAAAATATTGGCAAGATAAGCACAATATTGTTGTTAATTATATCCTATATCAATTACAAGCATTTTAGCTGAAACATACCTTTAAATTTTGGCAGCTATTTAAATATAGATATTTATTAGGGGATGATTTCTAGCTATGAAGCGTAATCTGGATAAAGATATCCGTATGAAACTATCATTGGCCATGTGATCAAAACAAAATATATTTGACAAAAACACACCCTGTATCATCTGCTTTAGGTAGCACTGTTGAACACCGGAAATCATCTACCGTCTCTGGTAGCCATTTATAATTCGGGCGATATCCCGTACTTTGTTCAGAGTTATAAATGGTGTGACCGGCCGTAAAATCTGTGCGACATATTACTGATATGTGATTCAGATAGTCTCGTGGCATGCTGTTGAACGTAAAATCAGAGTTTCCGCCATTTCTCCTCCAGATAACAAAATAATCAGGCACTAGATGCGATAATTAGATTGCGCCCATACCATTATCGCTTAGTGAACGATTCTCAAAACTCTGCTTCGATCAATCATTTTCGAGAACCAGGAAGCTACTGCCTCTCATATCAGCAGAAAGTGTCAAGACATGAGATGATTTCGTTAGAGTACAGAAATCACTTAAATTAGATTAGTCTTTCAAATTGCTGCCTTTAATCATAGGAAGCTATCACTTTATCGAACTATAATCACGCTATCATCTATCCCATAATCTTTCTGGCTAACGGGTATGAGCAATATTCTCAACACAAAAGAAACTACCATGGCATGAAAATCCATATTGTATTAAATTCTAACAATATACAGACTTATTAAGGTCTAAGTCATTAGCTGGTACATTAAGCAAGGAAGTCGATATATTCCGTAAGAAATTAACTAGATGAAAGAAACCTCTATAATTAATATGAAATCTTCGAAATCTTTAAAGCATCGGATCGTAGGCGAGATGGGCTGATTGACAAACTAATGGACGGAAACCAAAATACGCGCGGCTCTTTTTCTTTCCAGAGAGACCGAATTGGCAAATTCGATGGTCAGATACTTGCGAAAGGAACTAAACTACCAAGTCTGTTTATGATTTCTCCTAATTATGACAGCTTCCTATAATTTATTTACCCTTAAACTATAGTAAAGAATCCATAAAAAATTATTAACATCTTTCTCTTATCATTTGTTACAGAAACTGAAAAGCTATTTTTAAAATTATACTCAACAGAGAACACTTCAAGTTTGCGTTAATTTTCTACAAATGCGCGAATACTCGTTTTTCATGTGAATCACATGAAGAAATGAATTTTCAGGCTTTAGTAACCGCGTTTCCAATAGGCGGACAATAAGTGGGAAAGAAACAAAAAATTCAAATCACGCGCCAGTGCGCATTCACTCTGGAGGAAAACGTACAAACTCGATTGTCTGTATGGCGGCTATAATGCAGTTGTCACTCGGATGCATCATCAGAGTGGTTTCGTTAATTCCTTCTATTGAAATACAAGTGTATGCGTATCTACACATATATATTTTAGCCAACAAAAATGGAAAAATAGCTAAAGAAATAATTATTGCAACAGATGAACGCGATACTGCGTTCTGGTAAATAAGTTTTGTCTCTCTAACGTCGATTGCATTTACCGTCACTTGTAATATCAGAGAAAATCGATATCACGTCATTTTTTCAGGAAATGATCAAAGTTCTGTACTGTTACCTTTAGTAACTGAAAGAAGGAAGTCTTCCACCCGATAATAATGCAGATAAAACGCTTCCTCTTCTGATGACGCACTGTTTTCATCTATGCCAGAAACAAATGAATCAGTTTCGTGGTGTTTATTTTTGTATTTTCTCGCCAGTATTGTTTGTAGTACATCTGACTTTTCGATAAAATCAGATGTTCCTTTGCGCTAGATAAAATCAGATGTTCGTATAGACGTGGAACGATGACAAACGTTTTCACAAAGTCCTGTTCGTCAGCTATTTTATGCAACTGATAAAATTAAGTACAAAAACTTATAGAAATAACGGAATGAATTTTGTTAATTACGAATTCAAATAAACTTTGGTAGTAGAGAGAGTAAGAAAAGTGAAAATTGATTCGATTTAGAAATTAATTACGGTAATTGGTCTAACGTAGATAATTGTTAAGCCTTCCAAAATCTCTGATATACTAACTTTATATACCAGTCCTATTCAAATGAGACTTTTTCTATATTATAACTAAAGCTGTTAGTGGTCTGCCACATAGGAAACATGTAGTCATTAATTTCAACTAGCCTTTATCTATTACAAAGATCAGCGGAATCAATAAACATACTATATTGTCAAATATATATCTGATCTTCTATATCTCTCTAAAACAACGGCTTTCGAAATTTGGTTATAATCAGATAACGTTAATAATTAGATAGGGAAGCAGTTTGTTCTTGTCAAAATTCCAGCACGTTATCAAATGCTCGAATGAAAAAAGCCTAGATAAATCTTAAGTAGAAAAGTTTATGCGAATATTTTGTATTCTCTTAAAAATTAATGCTAGTCATACTGAGCAGCTAATTTATTATAAACAAAATAATAAGCAACTCTTCAAAAAATTTAGGATTTGCTACGGTACCAATCTGACCATTCGCGCAGTGGAGGCCAATCAGAGTTCCATTCTATCTAATAGCTTAAGCTGCTACATTTTAAGTTATGATAAAACTGACTGATAACTCTTATCAGAGTTCATCGTTTTCTATCATTGAGGCTTTTGAGTGGTCCATTGATGAAACCTTACTTTTCAGTTGTAACGCCGTTTCGTGTAAATATTAATTATGGTTATATTCTAAGGAAAGTATGAGAACAAATAAGTTAGTTAGTATCTCAGGAAAATATGTGCGTTTGTGTCTTATAGATAACTCTCCATACAAGTGAAAACATGACAAAATATACGTATTCGGTGACTCACCAAACAACATGGTCGGTTTAGGTTGACAACCGAAGAGAGGCTGAGGTACCCTGAAATGATATGGTGTTTACTTTTAAGTAGACATCTGGAGTAGAATAGCTGTATTGAAGTACAGATCGAACAAATTTAATTTCCAAAAAAAATGACTGCTCGTATTGAATTAAATTGCCACCATTATCAATCTTAACACTTAGTACACAATATCAACAAAATGAAGAGAGACAAAAACATCATTTTCATATATGAGAAAGGTTATGAGATTTTATAATTCAACTGATTAGAAATGAACTAAGAAAAGGCAATCTGCGTGAAACAAAACAGGAAACTGGTTGACATAGTAGGTTTTCAGATTTGCAAAATATTCCAACACAGCACTCTAAGCGAATTTTCTAATTATAGAAACAGAAATAGTGTAAACATAACTTAGAATAAAGTTGTTTAAGTGTCAATAAGATTTACAGCGTTAAAAGCATTATTTATTCATAGGAATCCAATTTTAGTAGAAACTAATAGAATTTAATAGTGTTGCTTAATTATTTAAAGTCTATCTCACGTTTTAAAAATGTGTAATTAAATTTCTGTGAAATTTTGCACTCTGTCAGGTAAATTATTTTATCTCATTCGTTTATATATTTCCGGCAAATTGCCAAGCAAAACATTGGTAATGTCAACTTGCGTGGGTGCTGTTGAGCCGATAAAACCGTGCTTCAAAGCTTATGAAACTTATGGAATGTGGAAGATGTTGACGGCGATAGGATGATCGCGCGAATGTACAACTACGTAATCTCAATGTAAAAATTAGAAAGTATGGTAGATGCACGATGTAAAAATTTCTAGAACAAAGGGAAATAGAAGGGAAACAGCGGTCACTGTAGATCCTGTGTTGGTGATAGATTAATATCATAAAATTAATGTACAATAGATTGCAATATTTTGTAAAATATTAAATTTAATTAAATACATAATGGACTACTAATGTGCAGATAATACGCATATATTGATCTACCTGGAGAGATCATAATAAAAAAATACTTTAACTAGTGAAGAACGTGAGCATGTAAAATAAATGTTAATTAAAAGTCAGATGAGTATTTTATATTCGTAAAAATAAGATTGACACTTGAATTTGATCTTCCTTGCGTATCAAATGGGATTTGCTGTTGTACAAGAAATTGAACGCAACTGATATGGGAACAAGTTCCAGAAGCAGAATTGAGAGCGCTGACTACGTAATGTTTCATTCACCTAAGAATGTGTGAGTTATTTAACTTATGCATATTTAAGGTCTGAAATAATAATAAAACACTATATTTAATTGACAAATCATTATTGAAATAAGATTCTTAGAGTTGCTGAGATTATTGTTGCAATTATTCTAGCCATAATAAAGAAACACTATCCAAATAATATTTGCGCAGTGTAATAGCTGTGAAAAATGGAAAACTATAAAAGGTACTTCTGGACACTGCTAAGAATATTTATTCATCAGAACAGGTTTTTTTTGACCATTTTGCATGGGGAAGAGTCCACTCGGACGTATTACACCAGCGCATCAACGTCTGCTTCAAAACGTTGAAATAACAGATACACTAGGGGTAAGTAGATTTCAATCTATTAATGATATTATTATAACTCTAAACGTTAAGAAGAAATATGAGCATACGGTGTAGCTAGAGCACATCGTTTCTAGTAGTCATTTTGGTTGTAATTTAAAAATTTGAGATGGATTTTGACAAAAGTATAAATACATACATCTTTATAATTGGTTATGAGTCATATGCTATAAATAATAAAATAGATATTTTCTATAACGAATATGTGGGTTTTATTATAGAAAATTGGTATTGTGCAACCGCATCTCATTACCATTGCAACTCTTTCTTTTGGTTTAGTTTCTAACAATGGTGCTAGTCATAAAATCTCAGTTATCTAATAATAATCTCTTAAATTATCCGTTAATGAGAGTTTATAATACCAAGTTACAGCAGTAAAATAACCTATATAAATAATATAGATACACTTAATGCTAACAATATGATCTCAAAGAATCATTTAGATAGATATCAAGATATCATGATGATCGATATCAGGATGACACAGATGATTGGTGGTCGGCATTTCATTGTTGTCGTCCGACTGACCCTGAATAACGGCGAACTGTCCTAAATAAGGACACTTTGCACTTACCTAAGAACAGGGAGTTGAACACGTTTTCCTACTCCATCAGATGACTATTACTTCTCATATATACATTTCTGACTTCTGACGAGTGTATTGGGACAGCAGACACCAGAAAGTCATTTTTCATAACTAACAATGTAGCATTTTCATTATGCTCACCATCAGCAAACATTTACACTAAATGAATCCATACAAAATCCATACGATTCTCTAATGAAGTACTTTTAGTTTTCCTATAATTGTATAATTTATGTCGTTAATGATACTTTAGTAATTTACAAAATATTATCTTACATTTTTAAACATTAAAAAACACGCTCCATAGATAATTCATATATAGAGAATGCTCTAGAGCGTTTCGAAACTCTACCACTCAAAATCCTAGTGACTATAAAACTAAATGAATTTGAATCCACGAAAACAGCCAAAACAGCCCAGTTGTGCTTGAAATAATTGGATGATAGAGCATTACTCTCTGCAATAAAAAAATTGAAATTGGACTAGTGATCATGACGTAAGGTCTGCATGTGCTTGTAGAATGTGAAAGAGTATAGTAAATAATGTATCCTTAATCAAAAAAGAAGCAAAAATTAAGGATATAAATTGCTGAAAAAATGGGCAGTAATCTGAAGGGTGAATGTGTTAAAAAGAAAAATGTACAGAAGGTAGGGAAATGATGAAATCCATAATACCCCTTATCTTATGGAAAAATGTCTTTAAAGGAGCTAGTTTTACTAGTTGAAGATAGAGATGACACCTGCAGATAATAAACGCAAGGGTTATCAAGATTTAGCTCTACGGATAATGCGAGGTCAGTCACACGTAAACTGCTAAAGTTATATATTTATATGCATTAAGAAAATAAATAGAAAGTAAGTAGAAATAGCAGTAAAACAATGAGTTGAAGGGGACCAATTTAATATATTTATTTAGCAACAGTTGTGTCACTTTTTCCAAAAAATGTATATTCACAGTAATCAAGTGAGTATCTCCACTTGCAAATTTCTTAAGTGCGAAGGAACGAGATGTTAATTGAATTATTCGTATGCCCCTTTGATCGGATACAGTTTTTCAACGGTGAATATATGTTAAATGCATTCGATGGCACGTTCGAAGGATGAAAGTTAAGATCATGCATCTAACAGCTGCAGCTGAATCACCATTCGGACCTATTAAAGATCACTAACAGCCACTAAATATCTTTTTGTGAGAAATCGGCGATAAGAAATAGCCTAGTTTGGTGAGTTTAGAAGATTTCTTTGGTTCAATGATTTTTTATGCAGATGACTTAATGAGCCTGAAGAAAGCTGTGATGCCAGTCACTTGACGATTTTGGTGCTCAAGGCATCTTTATCAATGCCAAGTACCTTACGATTCGTAGTATGTTAATGCGATCATATAATATGGTTAGATAGAAATTTTTAAAGTTTCATTTATAAAAACGATATCACGATTTTAAGAAGACCCTCCTATTAAGTGACCAAAGAAAACCTGTCAGACATAGAAAAACCGATTCGACGAACAGTTTCCAATTTTCAATACAAAAACTCCGTTTCATTAGCGAGAATATTAATTTATCATGAATATTCGAGGTTAGCTATTGAGTAATATGAACATCAATTAAAGAAAGAAACTCGTTACATCACTTAAAATTAAAGTTACAAATATATAATTTCGAATTAAATTTGATGGCATATTTTTACCAGGCAATACAAATTATAAAAACAGCACTAACAAACATGGCTACGACTGAAATCAAGTTGTGGAAGATAGTTCTGGTTACCTTTTAGGAAGCACACTGCCAGTTAAAAAAAGAAACTTTATGAAGAAAATAGAATTGTAAGGTACATTTAAACATTTGTCCTACTACTAGCTACCTCAAAGAATGTAGGCTTAGACTGCTAATCGAACTTTAATAGGCAGTGAGTGAACCCTGAAGATAATCGAAGTGATCACAAACACCACGTGCAGGTAATGAACATGAACCCCATATTACCCAGTACTCACAAGTTTCGAATCCCACTCGCCGTGCCGTTCTTGGCGTTAAAGGTAATTTTTGATAAGCAGCTTATTTGATCTAACATTTATTTTTTAATTTCACTGGCAAAAGATTGACAGATTTTCCAATGCAATTCCCATTCTCTTATTTTATGCATACAAATTATTATTCTTTGCTTTATAGCGTCTTACAGTAATTTATTTTGTAAAAGCAAATTTGCTACTGATTTTATTTTCTCAAGAGTTCTCTAATTAGATACCAAGAAAGTAAGGAAATTAATATTTCGAAGAAATAAGAGCTCAAAATTTGGATTGAAAATATTTACAAGTGGTTGTAACTCCAAAGCAAACAATCATATAGCTTAGTTCCCAGTCACATCTATTTTTGGTTACAATTTTTATGATTCACGTTATTACACCTTAACAATTCTGCACACAGAAAGCATAACTGTCCTAAATTTCTAAATAAGCTTGAAAATAAATTAAATAACATTTGAATTTGAATTTCTTGATAATCTTTAGTCTAACATACGCTCATCTCCAGTATGGTGTTCCACCAAACACTCCATACCCTCATCATAAAATCTCCGGTGCCATCGACTGGGGACACTATATCCAAGCCCCGCCACGCGACAAATGCTCCTGCAAATACTGTTCAGACAAGAACTAGCCATTGTTGTTCGTGAACAATCATTAATTGCATTTTATTGCAATAAAACGTTTGGACAGATTTTTAAAGCACAATTTCGTTATGCAGTACATTAGTGGCAACCAGACTGTAAGCCATTCACAAACCATCCCATCTCGCTGAGCTTCGACTTAGCACGTTAACATCAGGACACAAAGAGCATACAATAAATGCATAGTTATCTAACCAGGCTTAAACACTTCGTAGGCTAACTCATTCCCATATTTCGGTCTTCTATTTGCAGTCTTATAATAAACTACAGTATTAATTTTATAATATGAATAGTAACCACTTTTCAGTTCACATGATTTTGCATAAGATATTTGTTTGTTCTGTATAATAATCCATTAATTATATGAACTAGTTTGATCTTTTTTCAGGGTAAATTGTAAGCAAAATCAATGAAACTGACAGTATGAAGAATTACTAATCCTAATTATACAACTTAATTACACTTCCGCGACATCCATTAATTCTGGCTGCGATGAGGAGTCGCTGAGTAGGCTTCGGACAAAAGCGTGCGCAATTCTACTTGTACAAATAAGTTGGAACTATTATCTATTCGTTATTTAGCAGGTATTTAGTTTGTGAGGACTTGTTAAACGAATAACTAGGTTAAACCCATGTCAAGAGTCTGACTGACTGAAGTATCATTACATTGCATTTACGCTGTGCACATTTTCATAGCTTTTAATATTAATCATATTTTATGCACTAGAAAGCTAACATATGCTTAAATGTACTAATATTTTTGGAAAAATTTATGCTTTGATGTATAATTTATATTAAATATAAATGTCAGCTATATTTCAATCAGTTCTTTCAGCACCATTAAAACCTTTTCGCACCTTAACTTTTCTATATACTGTGTCTCGGCCATTTCTGCTTAATACTTATCTTTGTAGGAACAAAGAATCGTATTCAATAGATTTTACTAACTTTATTACAATAACTATATTAAGTTTGCAAATATACAAGTAAAAGTAATTTACGAAAGCAAATGATAAATAACGGTAGTATCTGACTTAAATATGGAATTTCAGAGAAAAACGAGAAACCCACAGTCATTCTTCTTAAAACCTATTAAAATGGATGTTTTCTGTTATACACGTGTTTGCTAAACTAAGTTTAACAAAACGTTCTCTCACAACTAAAGAATGAATAGTGACCATGGGTATTCAGCGAAGTACTTACTATGCAGGTTCCATTTAGCAAACTCGGTTTCCTTTAAGCTAAGAAACTGGAAACATGATGAATGATCCGAAGTCGAACAAAAAATAAATGAATGACCAGAACAACTTCAAAAAGTAGCCAAATCTTAAAGATATTAAGTTAATATACAAATCTTTAATTGGCTGAAATGTCACTGTAAAACATTTTTGCTAAACTAATAAACATAATTATTTTACGGTAGTACAAAATTTACTAATTATATAACATGTGGTATTTTGAACAAGAGTCACAAAATAGTTCAGTAAGGATTGAAATCTGGAAACTAGGATAGTCCTGGATTAAATAAGTATTACGTTGACAGCATAGTTTTTATAAGTTAATGTGTATATTTGAATCAGAACGCATCCAGTAGAAATATGAATGTTATCAAATCCACGTTTTTTCTTTAATTCACATTAATTAGTTTTTCTCGTTAAATGAACACCTCTTAAATAAAGTCTGTGAAGTAGTGATAGACGAAACGACCGTAAAATTACACAACGAAATCTTATTTTGTTTCAAAATGGTTCAGAAAACCAGAAAACCAACTGTAAAAAAGAACAAAGAAATGGCAAAGGTCTCAAATTAAGGAAATTGGTGGTAAAACTTATGAGTAATTCGTTTGAGGAGTGATGGGTACTGAATGGTGCATCTTTATTCCACATTTTTTAACGTGAATTCAATAAAAACAGGGAAAACGAAGGGAAATAACCCTAATTATATAGAAATATTTAAAATACTTTATCGAATTTTGTTTACTATTATTATTATTATATGCACAATATTCATTTCGAAGTATAAAAGTCAGTACATTTCTTTTTGTTGTTGACTATGTGCATAATAATTCAAATTAGACTATTGTACGTAGTGATCTCTTCTTTCAGTTTGTTAGAACTCTTTCCATTCAGGACAAAACTTCACGAAATATAAGCTATGTATTGGCCAATAAGCGTGCATTCTTCGCATGCTTCCCGATGATGTCAGAAGTGATATCATTACAGTCTGTCTCGCCAACTACTTTTTGGACGCGTATAAAAGGCGTAAATACATTGCTTTATGTTGTGCTAGAGCAACTTCTATAAATTGTGTATCTGTTTTGCTTATATATTTTACTTATTTCATTTATCAATTTTTATAATACACATTTCTAGACTCCTTATTTTCCTTTTTCTTATTACATAAATATATTTAATTATAGATTGTTTTTGCAATATGATCTCCCACCTTCTTCTTTTATGCTTACTTGCAATTATGTGTTTCGTAGATGCACAGTGGGGATGGGGAGGTTAGTGATTGAGTTATGAGTACTGAGATTATTATTAGCACTAATTACATACTTTCAAAAGCAATTTTACAGGTCCCTTCGGTGGGCATGGCTATGGATACGACCATTGGCATCATCATCCATGGCATGGCCACCATTATGGAGGACCTTGGGGCTGGGGCAGACCCTATGGTGGACCGTACTGGGGATGAACATCTACTACATTGTATATTTATGTAATAATCAAGTACTCGCCTTATTCTGACTATGAAAACTTATATTGATTACTGTCTAGGATCTCTGTGTATATCGAGAAATAAATCAATAGTTTAAACCACTCCTTTTAGAAACAAACAAGGCTCCTAATATTGTCATGCATGGCCTGCAAATTACAGGAAAAATACAGACATATAAATTAAATTTATTAAGAGAGAAACTTCGACGGATTATACAATTACATATTATGAAACCAATATTATAGCTTATGTTATGCTTGTTTTAAATCTATATGGATAATGATAGCACAATTTATTTAAGCATGTCTTTTCAATCAAAATAGTAGTAAATGTAGGTAATTCTGATCACCTATGTAAGTTATCAACTTGTAGGTGATATTATCCTCACTCCATAGCTTAACTATGGTAGATTCAAGATGTTCTACAGTTTCTAATTAACAATTATCAAATTAAATTTGGCATACAGAAGTTTTCGAAGAATTACCTATCGAAATTAAATCAGAAAATAACAATATTAGTCTATTTATCCTTACAAAAGCAAATATTAGCTTAACTAGTTGAAGAGCTTTAAAATGTCGATGATTCTTGCTTATTTTGGAGAAAAGTGATCTCGAGAAGAGGTTAAATGTGAATGACCTTAATAAATTTCTCACACTAGAACAGTTTAGATGATGGCGTATACATGCTCAATGTTATCCATCTAAATTAATTTAGCCTTTGTTTCTATAAGAATAAACTCTGTAAATTATTAAGATTTATTTAGACACCATCTATTTCCGTTTTCACTATATTTTGGATTCTAACTTCATCTTTCAGGCAGATAATTCCGTCACCTATGGCTGTCGAAAGAAAAAGTGAACGAGTAATTTAAAAGCTGGTAAGCATAAACATATCCATATCTTACATATCATGCTAAATGAGTAAAGCATTGAAAATTTTAAAAATTGGCATAAATCAGTCACCTGATAAATTTTTTTGAATATACTTTTCATATTATGGTAAACCAACTTACTGTTTAATAAACAATCCACACGACGCCTAAGCAAACTTTAACAGACATTAGTGTCGAACACAAAAATAGGAAATATCACTTTTCTGTTCTTATTTTCTTTCTGTTAACAGAGAACTTTAGTTTAAGAGAAAGCAAAAAGAAAAAATAAATAGCAGAAGTTTCTGTTTCTACAATACTAATAGACATTAGAATTAGTGTAGTAACTTGTTTGAAATACATTAAAGTTCAAGTTAACAACTCAGATAATACTAGTTTAAACCATTTTAAATTTTCCTAAACAGATAAACCAAACAAACCCGTTGCGAATAAATTCTATTTTTTCTCTTTCCTGTATTGGCTTATGTTTAGATACGCCCTGTTATTTATTGTTCTTCTGTGTAAGTTATTAATACTTCGAAAATTTCACTAAACTAGTTTATTTTTTTTCAGATTGTACCTGTTTTGTTGTTTTAGACCACCTTTTTTCAGGCTTTAAAGTAAAACATTTTATGGACAGTTAAACGCAGAAGTTTCACTTGCAGGCAACATGTGCAGTGCAGTCAAATAATTACCTGCTTTCAGGCCAACTAATTTACGCTAGTGTCTTATTTAATCACCAACTTCCCCAAATAGGGATTCATCCCAGAAATAGCAGTTATGAAGAGGTATTCCTAATAGGCTAATGAATAATCTGTAAAAATTATGGCATTTGAGCTAAACTACTAATTAATAAAGACAGAGTCAGTTGATATGCCTAAACTTCAAATCTGAGAATCTAATTAAATGTATAAAGTGATGAATTGTTTTCATTCTTTAAATTCTGTGTAAATATAACTGCGATTCAAAATTATATTTTCCTTGGAATGTTGCAGCGTTTTTCAAAATTCCAGATTGATATGTAACGTGACTAGAATTAAGTGTAAAGTGAATTGTTTGTTAGCCTAAATGAAACCTACTACATTTAGCAGTGTTTTATAGAAATCAGTGCTCAATAAGTCAATGGGTTTCCCTGATCGGAAGAAAAATTGGCAGTCAGCATTATGGTTTGCATTACAAAGTAGGCTTGTCACAATTCCACACGACCAAATAAAGAAGGAACTAGTGATTCTTAAAAAGGTAATATACTATTATTAATTGCTTCGTTACCCGTTAATATGGTTTCCCTAAGTCTATTCACTTCTATCCAGTATTTTCACTTATTAACTTCTCGACTTATTGTTAGGCTCCTTAACGAAGAGCTCGGTACACGCCTTTATTTTCTCAATATTTATATCCATATCATACATGAACAATCAGGTTTTACTTGATGAGGGCTGGAATCAATTTTCTGCTACCAGTTCGTCGTTGAAGAATAAAAAGCACTAAATAGCAATTACCAATTTTTAAGCCAGTAATTATTATAAGTGTTGGATATTAATGATGTTTTGTTACTTATGAATAAAATAGGTCACATTTACTACAGTTGTTATTCGATATTATAATGTCGGAATTCGGGATCTTGAGAAATTATGATTTTCGGGATTCAGTACTATTCTAAATAACGGCCTTATTTTTACGTGAAATAGTACAATATAAATTAACTCCGGATTTTTGTGACATTTAAAAATATTGTTTCTTGCTTACGGATTTTCGAGACTTTCGAAAAATTAAGTGTTTTTGGAGATTCCTACTATATATATATATACTCTGCCTTGTATGTTTGAATAATACAACAAAGAAATTATCAAAAAAAAAATAATGTGCTGTATTCGTAGCTTATCACTTTATGGAATTTCTCGTTTAATAGATCTTTTGTTTTCACTACACACAAAAATACGTATAAGAAAGTTGAAGATTGATTTGATATCGTGTTTCACAAAATCATGTTTCATGAGCAATACTAAACGTTTCCGAAACAATTGATAAACAAAATTCAAATATTTTTTCTGAAACTAAAAATTTCTTTTTAAAAAAAAGGCTAAAGATTGGTACATCCAAGATCATACACAAGTATTTTGGTCATAAATGATTGATTAATTAATCAATCACTGTGAATTATTCTAATATTAAAAAAAATCACTCTAAAAATATATTTTGTTTCAATACTTTTCAAATTGTAAAGATATGAGTCCTTATGTGATTTCAATGCTAAAGTAAATTGTTATAATTCATATAATCGTGCAAAATTAAAATACTGCAAGATTAATGACTGATCATTTTTTTTCGCCATTCTTGGTACTGAAACAAGCTTTTCACACTTATACTTCGCTAATACACAAATTATTTTATTAAGTTTTGCAGATGCACCATAATCAATGTTCAAAGCTACTCTTGCTTGAAACTTCTAATTGAGCCAATTAGTTTTTACCAATAACGTGATCTATGACTCCTGGAATTCAGGTGAGAGACATGACGCAATTAGTTGTTAAAACGTTTTATTCAACGAATCATCATGAAACAATCATATATAAAAGGCTTTGGCCAACCGAAAACAGAACAGTATGACGCATAGATAACCTTATAAATTAGCTACTTCATCTACTTTAGTTTCCATACTTCCAATAATTTATTTCTTCATTATCTTCTATTTCCTTTGCAGTTTTCTATTTATTCAACAGTCCAATTTATATGCCAATGTTTCCTGATTTTCTAATAAGTTTACGTTTAGAGCAAAATATAAATGATAATGACGAATAGGCTCATTGGTTATAACCAGAAGTCAAGAATTAATGAAACAATTCTTAGATATAGATGCTATCTCATTTTCTTTACGCCACTCTGTTTCTCGCTACAATTGTTTGCATTGCCGAAGCACAATGGGGATGGGGAAGAGCATACGGTAAACCATATACTCATTGTAATAAATTTAACCTAATTAACGCATTCACACAGTACTTTTCAGGCTACTACCCATACTACGGCTATAGCCACTGGGGACATCGTGGAGTGGGTCTCGGAGTAGGTCTTGGATGGGGTCACGGATGGGGCCACGGATACGGCTGGGGAAGAGGGTATGGCTGGGGACACGGACACGGAGGATGGGGCTATGGGAGATATGGCTACTGGGGGTAAAAACCCGTGGCTTGCACCCAACCCTCCACCAACGGTAATTGAAGACCGACGTCACCCACGATCTACTATGCATGTATTCATACAATAAATTATTACGAGTAACTTTACTACAAAATAGTCTATCTTTTACGAGCGATCTCCCTACAGACCTGAGAAATTATCAACGTTGCAAACCAAACAATCGGGCGCTAAAACAACGCTCCTAACAAATCAATAGCACACCAACCCAAAAACGAGACCTACACCTCAGAGTAACCAACTTTATTGGCCCAACGCACCACCCCATGCTCCGATTCCTAACAATACAACCAACTTGCAATTCAAATAGAGTACAACCACACTACGACAAACCAACTAAATTGGACCTAATTTCTAACAAATCCTGTATAACATCAAAAGCATATAAAGATATGCTCAAGCTCCTTTATTAATTCAACAGTACCAGATATCAACCATAATACGACGGAAAAAAAACAGATCACGTGTTTAAAGGCCTTCGCCCTATTCCAGAATGCCCATAGGGCACGTTGAAAGTAAAAATTGAGAATAATTAAAGACTATGAATAAAATGAGGATCAATTTAATGTAATGTTAATCATCGCATACATCGAAACAAGATGTAACTACCACCTGCCACTACCACCATATCCACCATCGAAACTGAAAAAAATGAATTAGCCAACCATTCACCTCCTAAAAGTATAACGATCTTACCGTCCCCGTTTTCCTCCATACTCTTCATCTCCACCGTAACTTCTTTTGCTACCACCACCTCCTCCACCACCTCCCCATCGACCACGACTACTCCCACTGTTCCCTCTTCCTTGCAAATCTCTTAATTGTTGGGGAACATTTTGCTTCGCCTCTTCCAGAACTTTAATGAGATCCCTAGCCTTCGCAGCATTTTGTGGTGTGAAGAAAGTATATGCAGTTCCCTATAAATACCCAAAATAATAGTGAAATGCAGAATGCAACGACAATGAGAAGTAGAATTTCACATCATTCACTTTTTTGTCTCGACGTCCTGTTCGGCCAATTCGGTGTACATAGTCCTCAGAATTGTTTGGGTAATCATAATTTATAACGAATTTAATATCATCCACATCTGGAATACACATATCGAAAAACTTTTGGAACTCCTCTAGTGTCAATCAGTCAAAGTAAATTCTGTAAACTAACTACAGTATCCTTATATAAATACCTAAAAACATCTAGAAGGAAACTAAAGATGACACACACACCTGACTGGCGGACGAAATCCGAATGCTGTTAGAGGAGCGACGGCCACTGCGAGACTCGAAGGAGCACTACCAAATCTGGCTGCACAAGGACGCTTTCACGGTACCCGTGCAATTTGGGAACTCCGACAAGAACGTCGTGCTCACAAACCGTATACTCGGTTCGTCAAGGAACACGACCCTCACAGGCCGACACGCATGGGAACGAGCATAAAATACAGCTCGCACACCGTGCACCCCACCACCAGTCAATCGTGTGTACCAGCAACAAATCGGACAAAATTTTTATTCAGAAACAGTTCATAGTCCACAACATTAAATGATGTGAAAGTGAACACGTCCGACGTCTTAACCAATAGTCGTCGTAAATATCTAATTAATACCAACTCACCCAAGCCCCGCGCTGCAACATCAGTAGCCAACATAATTGGGGTCTTACCAGTTTTGAACTCTGGAAGGAGAATGTTTTAAGCGTAAATCGTGGCAATTTTCGGCGTGAAACCCCACCATTCAAGACCCAATCACGTTCTCCTTGGTTCTTGTCTCCATGGATGCACAATGTAGGCCACCCATCCCTGCGCATCCATCTTGTCAAGTCATCGGCTTTTCTCTTAGTCTCCACAAAAATTATAGTTTTGCACTCAGCCTAGAATAGAAAACACTCCAAATTTCATATTAAATTAATAAATTAATAAACCCACCTGATTCATGATGTCATTTAATAGTTGCATCATTTTTGCTTGTTTCCCGTGTTCATCTAAAACATCCACAACTTGTGTTATATTGTGATTAGCAGCCAGTTCCATTGATCCAACATTGAGGAATGCGGCATCACGTTGGAAATCAGATGCAAGGGTTCGAACTTCTTTGGGCCACGTTGCAGAGAACATTAAGGTTTGGCGGTCAGGCTATAGTTGTAAAACAGATTAGTAAAAAAAAAAATAGTATCATGTATTATTCATGGAAACTTCACCAACCCTAATCTGGCCAATAATTTTCCGAATCTGCGGCTCAAATCCCATGTCAAGCATTCTGTCTGCCTCATCCAAAACAAGATAAGAACACCTATAAAAGTAAATTTTTAAAAAGCCTCAAACCTGAACTCTTAGAAGTAACCCACCTTTTCATATTCGTAGTACTATTATCAAGAAAGTCGAGTAGCCGCCCAGGTGTAGCAACAACGATGTCTACGCCTCTTTCAAGATCTCGCGCCTGTGGTCCTTTGGAAGCACCACCAAACAGACACGTCATTTTCAAACCAACTGCACTACAGAAATCGACAGATACCTTAAACAAAGAAGTTGTTACAAATTATTTTGCTATTAATTATAATACCTACCTCCTGAACTTGTTGGGCAAGTTCACGTGTAGGTAAAAGCACCAGAACCGATGGCCCATCATATCGACCACGGGACTGCTGCTTTGTTGTATGAACGATACCCGGCAACATAAACTAGAAAAAGGAATTACTCTTCAGAACAATACTATATACCAGTTAAACATACCGCCAAAGTTTTCCCAGAACCAGTCTTTGCTATAGAAATGATATCACGACCACTCATTGCAATAGGCCATGATATTGACTGAATTACTGTGGGTTTTTGGAACTTGGCATATAAAAGATCAGTTAATTCGGTAGGATACGGAGCCTCATTGAACTCAAAGACGGGTCGTGGTATACCCCGTCCCTCGAGAGTTACTTGATTAGCAGCAATCCATTGATCGATCTCATACTGTAAAGAGAATAAATCAACGCTGTTTAACGCAGTATGGCTCCAATCAAATATGTTCATAACTGATAGCAACAATAATCATACCTGATCTCTTCTGGTGACAGCAGCATGCTCATGATAGAAATTCTTTTGAATAGGTTTCAGATTTTCTCTAGTCCAATCAATATCACGCAACCTACTTCCTGGATTTGCATTGCTACTTCCCCGGTTTCCTCCACCTCCTCGTCCACTACCGAAACCACCTAAAACGTACTAGTACATAAGAACAAATTATGTTTCCTACCAAAGCATGTTACTACTTCTTAAAAATACTGAGTACCTCCATATGAACCACCTCCACCACCATATCCCCTTCCACTATCACGTGCTTCTCTTCCGCTTCCCCTGTAGTCATCACTAAAAGAAAATTGATTACATTAAATTTTAGCGAATAATTGGGCATTATAATCTCTACTTAATCTAACTTACTATCTGCTGTCCCTCATCCTTGTATGCTGGTTGGATAATAGAAACGCCTTCTTTTGATCAGTGAGCGGTTGGTCCGATCGGCGTGTATACCTGTTGAGCTGTTCTCCGGCAGTGGACGCACAAGCTAAGGACAAAAATCGAGTATTTGGCGCCCGATTCCCAATAGAAAGTCTAGTAAGACTGATTTGAAGGCACTTCAGGAGCATAAAAACTGTATAATAATGCAACTAGTACGAAAATTACACGTACAGCCACCCCTTGAACAGAAAATAATAAAAAATGTAGTACCCTAAAATGATGACGCCACATCAATATTTAGACCGTAATATTCTTTCGTTGGGAAATATATTGCGCCAATTTAAATAGCAATTTATTGATTATTTGAATAGATTTATATTAAATTGGAATAAATGTTATTCTTTATTTTCGTAATATTTTAATTCTTCACATTTAGTTTTTGAACTTCTGTTAAATCTGAATATTCTTTTATATTAAAAGACTTGAAAAAACTACCTTGTTTTGTGCTGTTTGACTTAAAAGGGCTTTAAAAAATAACCGTTTTACTAATGTGTAACCATGATTAGCGGTAGTTATTACTTAAAATCTCATTTTATTTTATGTTCTTAGAGCATCTAATTTTATATTCCAATAATCAATAATCATATGTTATTCTATTCCAATGACATCATAATGTCATCATTTTTTCTCGAGCTACATTCGATTTCATGACTGGACCCTACTTAGTCATACAGGCATTAAGCCTTTTATTTATATAAATGTCTATATTTGGCGATTATTTATATAGAATATTGGGCATATTTAAACGAGAAATATTTTTTGTTGTTTTATTACCTATGCGTGAAACAGGTAGTTATGAGAGAGATAATCATTTTTGACTTTAAAAGTTGAATTATAGTAATATGGCGGAGCTTCCTCATTTAGGACAGCATTGTGGAGCAGATTTTTGTAATTTATTAGGTTTGTAATTATTTATTTAATAAATGAGTTTATGGATTGTTTATGGAACTATATTAAACTTTATGTACTTAAGATTTTCTGCCTATTCGATGCGATGCGTGTTCTGGCACATTTTGGTGAGCTATATTTTTGATACACTACTTCACTTTGAAAACTACTGGTTGTTTATTTTTTTTAAATTTCTGTTTCCTGTATAGACTATTTTTAGCAATGCTCATTATACATATGATGCTCATAAATGTAACAATGTGTATGAAAAGGTAATAAATTAAATAATTAATTTTCTGAACTTTTCTCTTTTACTATTTGGTATAAATAGAGGACGAGATTCATATTTACTAGCACACATTTGTTTAAAACTTATTTCTTTATTGAAATTACAGAATGTACAAGTACCGGTGTGTCCAATGTGTGATCAACCTGTACCAACTCCGAAAGGGGTATCTTCCGATTTTCAAGTGAACGAACACATTATGAATAATTGTACTATTGCGAAAAAGAAGATTTTTTCTAATCGATGTTCGCAGAAAGGTTGTAAAAAAAAAGAAGTAAGCACATAAAATATTTTTAGTAATTATCTTGTGGGTTTTCCTTAGTCTCAAGATTGTGAATTATTATTTTTGAACCTTCTTGGAGGTTATGTTTCCACCGTGCTATAACAGTGTATTCCAGCTGATTCCAGTGATCTGTACATCATGCAATCTAAATTACTGTATTGGGCATAGACATGAGAAAGATCATGATTGCGCTGGAAATCAACAGGGATTTCGATTATCAAATACAGCGCAAGTTTTCAGAGATTTTAATTTAATTTGGCTAGTTTATGGTATATATACATTAGGTCATGTTATATTAGTATAAAATACTAAATGGATTTCGAACGTACTTTCAGAACTTTAAAGTAGATATTATTATTGAAAGGAAATTTATTTAGAACGGCTGCAGTTGTTCGTAACCAAGGGCGCCAGAACTGTGCTAGCCAGGTTCGATCAACGGTTAGTTAGGGCAAAAATAACTTGGATGTGACTAATTTTCATATTAGGTTTTAAAATTTGAATGATTTAATTTTAGTTATAATCGAATCATTGTACCTATCTGTACAGGTTATGTAATAAATGAATCTACTGCTTCTAGGTACTGAAAGACGAAGCTATGGCTCGTGCTTTAGCAGCATCTCTAAATAATGCACATATTAATCCAGAAGAGATTGACAGACGCTTAGCAGAACAGTTGCAACAGGAAGAATACCAGTAATTTTTTTATAATTCTTAAAAAGGAATATTTAAAATAGTTAAGTCAATGTAATTTTGATTAACTAAGTAAATGGTTTCTTTATAGTGATACTTAATTTATAAATAGCTAAAATACTGATTTGATGTCTTACCACGCTCTTAAAAATGCATTTAGGAATCATCGCGGAAGTCGAGGACAACTTCAGGTTACACAGATTGGAAACAGTGGAAATTCATGTTCTATTTCATAATTCCTAACGGTCTCTTAAATTGACCTGCTCGTTACCATTTAATTTGTACATTTAATCATTATAAAATGCTATCCTGAGTGTTTATTTTGTATTAATCGATCGTACTAGTCGAAGCTACCCGATTCAACATTTAAATAATGTCATTACTTATACACTTTGTCTTAATATATCGTGCAGTTCATCTGGGTTATTTCTGTGATTTGTATGGTATTGAACCGAATTTCTGTAGTAATTTTACTTGTGAGGAAACCATACAGACATGTTAAAGCATAAATCATGAATCTCTATCGTGTTTATGTGAAGAAAAGCACAACGAAAGTTTGTTTTGCTAGCGGTGAGGTATATAGTGAATTATATTTCATAATGGTGCTTTTTCGGTTGGGGAATAGGCGGAAGAGCTATTTCTGTTAGTCATTTGAAATGTATAAAGTGGTAGGTTTAATAAATTATGAGTTTTATGGTGGATACAATGTGTATTCATTTTTACTTAATATGAGATTAAGAAGATGAGTATAATTTTAAAAAATAGTTTAGATTATTTCTGAGTTCACTTTTGTTAGTTTTATTTCTCTGAATTTAATATGGAGTGCCACAAAAACTTTTACCGTTACCAAAGCCCTAAAAAACACAGGAATGATGGACACTAGTATGTTTTATTAAATAAAGCTATTTTCCGAATTAATGTTTGGGAGAAAATATATAGGTATTCTATTTTGAATAATATTTCAGATTCCACTGGTAAGTATTTGAATTCTGGAAAAGCAATATTGTAACACTACTAATCCTATTTAGATAGAAGTGCTACCTTAATAATAATACTTCTGATCTCTGGACTATTATTGACATTTATCACTTCAATTAGCAAGTTTCTTTGCTTGGAAATGAAATCTCCGATGTTGTCATGGATTTACTACGTCACACAGGCATAATAACCGTCAATTACTAATTTCCTAGTTGATCTCCTGTAGTATGCTCTATAAATCAAATGTTTGGATAATGTATAGCGATCATTTTTGGGAATTTTACTTTAGTATCAGCATATATTGGTAAAAGACTTTCGTTATGACGGATGTAAAGTGCAGAAGACAGGCTTCCTCCGCTACACCGCCCATCAGCCCCTTTGGAGTGTGAATTTTGCAAATATGAACATATTCGGAACCACCGAATTGCCGCTTTGTTTTACACCAACATTGTTCTTTAATNGTATGAAAGCGACGAGAAATGGGTCGGAGATTCCACGGAAAAATCTCTGTTCATATTTGCAAAATTACCTCTGAAAGGAGTGACGAGCCGTAGAGCAAACGAAGCCAGTCTTTTGCACTCCACGTTTGTCATGAGATGACGGAGAAGACTTATTACTTGTTATTGTTGATTACCGAATTTATGTCAAAGGTAGCTATGTAATTTAGTTCATCAACTTCATCATAGAAGGTGTAATCTGCATTATCATTATTGTCGACTTAAGTGGTGATATGGGTGAGTAAAAGACAATAGTAGTATAAAGAAATGGATTTAAATTGAGGTATAAATATTTAATAAAGTGGGAAAAATTCTCCTTCAGATATAGGTATCTATGCCATAATCTCTTTCATTTCCCTCTTCATCTGTGCTTCTGATCTCGTTATATATGGTTTATTCTTTATCGACTACCTGGGCAGGTCTCAATCAAAGTTTAAGTAGATTTATTACCATTGCTATCATATAAAGCTATGTTGATATTCCTATATTGATGTTAAATTTGGGACGAGAGTTCCTGTAATTTGTGGGTAGAAAGTTATTAAATAAAGCTGGGTCATGTTGATCAGCTTCTACTTTTAGGGACTTAATTAATACTATTTATTTTAAAGCACGAAATAACAATAAATTATTAATTTAATAATAAATTTAAGTATGGTTTGGTTTGTGAACTATTTATATAAAAGCAAATAGAAAAAGAACATGTAATTAATTATATCATTAAAATAGATTTAAACTGGAGGTCATATTTGACAGAAGTAACACGCTTTCCTTCTATTTAGTGTCACGTATTAAAACCAGATAAATTAGTTCACGGTGTATGTTTTTTCTACAAATCAAATTTTAGATATTCATATATCTCACAACTTCAATATTAGTTTTAGGTGTTTATTACTACGGTAGTAGTGCAGTAGTTAATCAGAAATAAATACTATTTATTTTATTACTTAGACATTTTAGAGTCTAGGTTCATGAAGATTAGTCAGGACGCCGTTAAATTCCAACAAATATGAATTTCTGAATTGTTATTATGCCATATTATATTATGCGAATCTAAACCTCGAGAATATAGTGAACGATATTCATTGTAATGTCAGCGAAATGGAGATGCTGTAATGATTTACATATTGGTTTTTGTGATCATGATTACATTTATTTATAACAGATAATTCAAGTAATATATGAAGAACAAAAGCAAACACACATATATATATATGTATATACAGCTGACACAAAACTACCTAAATAGGTACATGTGTGGTACTAAAAAGAGTTATAGGAAAAATTATGGTAAAAAGCAACGGCACAAATCATTAAACTTATTTCGAAGATATATTAATATTGTTTTATTAGTTCGATAATTATTAAGACAAGCCTAATGTTGGAGAAATTAATATAAAGTGAAGACCTGATGGTGTCACTTCTATTCTTGCTTGATCTCAGTGGCGCAGGATAGCTTTATGGGAAACCATGTTGAGGAAGGATTTTGGAATCGTAAGATATATTCTCCAGGAGCGACCGGAATGGCACCAAACTCGGGCAACTGTAATGGAAGAGTAATTTGTTAGTTTCTAGCTTTTTATGATGCGATTATATGTTATACCTTGAGACTTGTTAATGTAATCCTTGGCCAAACTGTAACCTCTTTGCTGGCTTCCCTTTTCAGTATCTCGAATTCGACATCTCCAGCCACGGTGAAGTTCCAAATCAAGGTCCCAGGATTAGAGCACTTCCTAGGAAATTTAATACTGAATCTCTTTATGCTCGTATATTTCATTGGAATTTTTAATAAGTATGGTCGCAAATGAGAGACAAATTTCTGATTATATCGTACTTTTGAAAAAATATTAATATTTAATAAAGTAAACAAATCAGTAAAATTCTAACGAGTTAACTTGATCTGCTACTTTACTTAAAGTGCATGCTTCGTTAAAAATCTCGAAAAATAATTAGATATAGCTTACGTTAGACTCAAGAGGTATATTTAACAATCAAAGTGCTATTTTATCTTAGATCTTATTTAAGATGTTTTCAACATTTCAAAGTCCAATGAAGAGTGAAAATAAACAATTCAGTATACTAGTTAATAATTAAATTACTACAAACCTGGTTATTTCAACTTGTTGATGTGCTTTAATATTGTATGTTTTGCTAGTAGGTGGCCTTAGAATTCCATTAACTGTCCAAATATCGTCTGGCTGTAAAATTAGTTAATTCTAAAAACAAAAATTTTTTAATACCATAAGTCATTTTTCCTTTGATTTTGCTAAACGCACACTTTATTAATGTATAAAATGTAGGGCATAACTCCACTTACGCCCTTGTGTTCGGAACCAAGTGGAGGTTTATTTTTTCGACAACATCCTTCCGGAGGATCTGCATATCCACTATCATCCCGCCATAATCCACCATATTCCACTGGAATAGCCTGAAATCATATATTTGTTTCACATTATAAATAACTGAAATATTCTCACATGCCTTCACATCATTCTTTCCAATTTCTTAGCATAATACCTAATTTCGTCTTCTCATACATATTTGAGGTATTTGTACTAAGTAAATCGAAGGATAGCAAATACTTCCGTTGTTCAAAAAAATCTGCACAAATACTTCAGTGTACCTCAGGTTCTAGATAGTTTTTAAGCTCTTCCACGTTGTGGAGAAAGGCTAGGCGTGATGCCGTTTTTGAATCCATAATACATTTTGAAATCTAAAATACTAATGTTAATTTTGGAGCTTTTGGAAATCTTATTACAAATTACAATGTTAAAAAATGATTCCTAGTTTTTGTAAAATAAGAAACGTTCTATTACAAAGATTGATTTCCTACTATTTTTCTAAGTAATACAGAAAAAGCATTACCTGCCACATAAGAGAAACAATCCCCGGTGGATTTATTATAAGCAGCTTGCAAAGCTGGAAACGATTTTATTAACTATTCAAAACTCTTAATATTTAAGATACATTTGCATTCTAGTTATTGCACCTAGTGTTTAAAATTCAAAGCAAATAATTAGACAACAAATATTTCATTTAAAGCTTACATTTTCACTGAAATATTCTGACCATATTTTTACAACTAATCTAGCCAGTTTTACTGGTGAGGAGAGAGGATTGAGAAAGTCAGCGATATTGAGGCCAGAGAGATCAAGAATTGACACAACAGATGATGGTCTTCCTGAAACTATTCAGATCTAGAATAGCTACATTAAGCCAGTTTAAACACTTGGAAAATAGAATGGAGTTTTAAAAGTATTTTGTATAATATATAGAAGCTCCAATATGAAAGTAATTCATAAGGAAATGAAGTAGGAGTAGCAAATTTAAATAAATATATAAAAAAAATCTTTTAATGTATTATTGATATAAATATTATCGATAAAAGATTTATAGTACTTCTCAAAATGAGCACACTTTATTAACAAATGTGTTAATGACAAAGACAATTCATTAGTAGTCAGCATAATTACCAATTGCATTAATAACCTGAAAATTTTGATCAGACGTACTTTAAACTAAACTTTTAATGATAGTATTGTCTACTTTTCTGTACTTCCCTAATGGCAGTTTTGCGACCCTTCACAGTCCCAAATTGACGGCTATCGGCATAAATCTAACGCACGAAAGTGCCCAGAGATTTTTCACTCTATTTTAAGTCTGGAGAGTGTGAGGGCTAATCCACAGTGTAAATGTTGCTGTTATTCAGCCAAGTATTAGTGCTCAACTGGATTGAATAGTGACGCTGTCTCGTTGAAAAACGAATCCAACACCCGGAAAATATTGGATATACGACTAGATGATGTTCTAAGACATCCTGGTAGTCCACTCTGTTCATTTTCATTGACAAAAACGCCAAATCAACTAGTCCCAGTTGTCGGCACTTTTTCATCCATGATCAGACACTATTCGGACACTTGTTCATCACAGTATAGTATTTAAAGCATCAATACTATAATACCTACGGAGTTAATTGATGTTTATCATGCTACTTGACGTTGTCCGCAAAACTACTTTTTTCACAGCCATTAAATTTTCCAGGTCGTATAATACTTTTCCATGTTCCCGTATTTTTCTTGAAGCAGGAAAAGTAAAATAGCCATCCTTGATTTAGTTTAAGAGCATGAGACACCAATATGATGGTTCAGGATTAATGAGTTTTTTCGTTAAATAACACAAAAGCATAATTTTTAGACGGATAAAAGCGAGTGGTTTTGAGAAAAAGTAACACAAAAGCGTCACTACTTTTAAAAACATGAGAATTGATAGTAGAGACTCCTAAGCCTATTGCACCTCACCTCAGAAAAAATTGGATCATTCTGGTACCTGAAAACAGAAGTCAAGCGAAAAAATAAAGTGTGCTATTTTTTTGAAATGCACTGTATTGCCATTGTCCATCGATGGTGAAGAAAATTAGAATGTAATAGTTAAGATGTAGACAACTGCTTAAATAACTGGGATGATATTCACCACTCTCTATGTGCACGTGATGATATAATCTTATCTAGAGGAAAAACAGAGGAGACTATTAAAATTTCAGTGAAAGATCTTTAAGATATAATCTACTATCAAAATACATTCTCCTTTTAGCGTAGCGTTTTGTTTTAATAATAAGATTTTTCATCAGATTTAAGCACAAGGACCAGCTGATGTCATTATTCCACTACTATTCACTTGTTATTATCTTATCATAGCTTAATAAAGTGGATTATCATTTTCGAAGACTAGCCTTTAAACACTTGAATTATAAATCTCCTGTGAACGTTTTGAACTCGGCGCTGAGTATAACAACTGTACGCACTGCTGTTCTAGACAGTGGCATTGTTTTACCAGCCACAAATGATTCACAACCATCTAATGAGTTTATACACAAATTGAAAGCGAGATGAGGAAAATTTTAGCAACTTACTAATTACGGCAATCATATGACTTGGAATTGGCGTTTAATCTATGTAGCTCCCATATTTGTCTTTTTTCAACATAGATAATTTATATTTTAAAATCAATGATTTGAATAGAGATGTGCAAGGAAAACTATCTGTTGTTAGAACAACATGGTACCTGTTTTCTTTTCTGTGTGAGCCACAGCTCTACCAAAGTTTTCATGAAGGCAGTAGTAAGAATGGAGTACATATGAAAGTGGAATAACTTTCATGATCTGAAATATTCCACTTTACTTTTACGGACACATTGCTTATATAAAATCCGGGCAATATTCATTTTCATTATATCATATATATATATATATATATAACATAACAATAGAAGAACTTATAATTTAGCAACGTGTTTTTTTGACCAAAAGCATTAATATTATATACATACACTAGGTGTAATGAAACCTATCAAAAATTTCCAAAAACATGCAAAACGAAACTCTATCGACAATAGTCTGAAACATAAATATACTGTACCTCTTTAATATCGGTACCTTCCATTTTTTGTATGAATACATGAACATCTTTGGACTTAATATCGTAGTCAATTAGAGAAATTCGGAATCGCTGAAAAGTGATTTTTTTTCTAAATAATACATACGCCTTAGAGTTTGTGACTTGAAGACTTTTACACAGAATTTACACTAAATAAATATTAAAATCGGTAGTTAAGGTGATATGAAACGTATCAATTTATGCTAACTGTTAAATTCCAAATTCTAACAGCTATTATACAAAACGCTTAGAATAAAAGTGGGTATATACGAGATTATACTTTGAGGCTTCTTATATATTTCTTATTTATAGAAACTATATGAAGAAAGTGTCCAGGTATTATTTTCTAACTATTCAATCCAACCTCGAAAGTAGCTTTTCCTATAGGGAACTCGGTGAATATTCCCAAATCATCATAATCCGCATATCCAAGGGTTCTCCTATGAATAAGGTATTCAGATATTCGCCGCTTTGATAGCTCTACATCCCCATTGTTAGCTCGGAGGAAACGAGCGATGAAGAATGGAGAGTCCAAACAGGATGGGATGTCGAGGGTGGCCCTGAACGTGTAAATGGGATTAACTATTGATTAAGTCAAGCAGCAGTGATATAAGCAATCTAATAATCAAGAGGTTTTTAAGTGTACAATAATTTAAAGCATTATTGTAGTAGATTTCTATATAAACAAGAGTGTGTTTAATATTCATAAGCGTTCAATATCATTTTATCTTTAAATTATACCTGGTAAGAATTTGAAATTGTTTGTTTGCTCAAGTTTATTTGTTAGATTACCTATTTTGAGTTGACCTATTCTCTGGCTCTTTCAATGGCCGATCCTCATTGGAATACAACCACCCCCTCAATTATGGGTGCATCGATGCGTTTCAACAATGTAAATCACCTATGCCATTGAAAACTAGGCGGGCTGAAATTCTAGAGTTAGTTGGAGACGGTGGCCTTTTATAAATGTGCAAAAATTTGACCTAGCAATTTGGGCACAAGTGTGGTAGGACAATTTGCTCTAAAGTTTACTAAAATAATTGAAGGTGGTGAATTTTCTTAACAACATTTGAACGTAGTTTACCTAGCTAAACTTGTTACATCTACCAGCTCTCTTAGGGTTTCGCTACTTTAATTGTGATAGTTAACTTCTAAGCTGGCATGACTAACAAATGAACGAAACTGTGCAAGTTTATTATGGAGAGAAGAAAAAACTGATAAATTTTAATGTGATATCTTGCCAAAATCGAATAGAATAGAAAAAACTCCTATTGAACCGGTATTTTCTGTTTGTTGAACAGTGTAATTTCGCTAACGAGTTTAAAAAAAGTTGTGTTAACAAGTTATACAGTAATCAGTAATGTCATGAACATTCTCATATTTATATTCTTATATACGACCAATTACAGTAAAACCTTACACACATGGATATACCAAACTTTATCAATTAGAATTCGCCATACTCAAGAATGTTAATAGTTCTAAGCGTTAGTTAAAGTAATACAATGTTTAAAACATGTTTTTTACAAGAATTACCTTAAGGCGTTGGCTTTTTTCATAATTTCTTCCGAAAATGGCTCTGGTACGATCAGTTGATGCATCCTAGAACAAAGTAAATTTTTGATTTTCAAGGCTTATTCCACTTTTTTACGCTTATAAATTGAAGCAGGTATGCCGATTATTTCAATGGCTTGTAAAACATGCTATTCGTTTTCCCGTTGTATTCTCGTTTCATATCACTGTTTTCATATCATTCAAGGTCACAGGATAACGTTGTGGAAGTTTGGGGTGGTTTACAGTACAAAGTAATTGTTTGAAGAAGACTGGCTTTCGTCTCTACAAAAAGACTGGCGATGACCACTGAGTGCTAATTTTATTAATAAGCCTATTGACAAAATGTATTATTTCATGCAAATTAAGAAACGATTATGAATGATGCGTTCGTATGTGGGGAACCACTCATCTTTCATTACATGTAGACCATCTGTAGCAAGGAAAGTTACGAGATATGCTTGGACAACTTATTTATATTTATTGTTAAAATTACTCACAATACATAGTTAGCTTTGAATGTCACGTGATATCTGATTCGGATTAAAGAAACAGCTACAGTTTTTCACATTTCTTCGTCCTACATAATTAACTTATTTTAGAAGGACGAATTTTAATTTGCCGAATTCTCAGAATGTAAATGCTAACATTATTGCTAAACTTTTATTTTTAATATTATTTCAAGATAAACGTTTGGTAAATAGTAGGGACAGAAATATAATTTATAATCCTATTAGGGATTGAACTACAATGAGTAAAAGAAAAAACTGTTGGGGAACTGGAAATAATTCTAGTTAAGAGAGGGGCGAAATTTGCGGGAGAGTATTCGCCAGATTGGTGTCATTATAGATACCTGCCATTATACCCTTAGGAAAAAGAATTAATTTCTGCGACTTTGACGCCGTTTTGTAAACCAGCTTGTCTCCGGTTGAATAATATGAGAACTAGGAAAACCACATAGTGGGAACATTTCAAATGTAAATATTAAGGAATCAGTGGGCTGAAAGTGTTCGAAAATAACTGTGAGCTCGGAACAAACTCTTATATCACAACTAAGTAATATATAATATAGATGTACATAAACAATTATTGACAATGTTTGTCCTGACTGAAAATTTTAGACCACAATTATTTCATTCTTCTGAAATTCCACTGTTACTTTCATAGAAAATTTGTTTCCTTAGCTCAAATATTTATAAAGATTGAAGTATTTTTAAACAATAATTGGGCGAAATCTAGATCAGATTGAAATGAAACAATTAGTGCAATATCATACGTCAAAAGTAGAAAGTGCAACGATCATTAGCGCTTTTGTTATCGGCTCGAATGTGGATAGGAATGATAATAGAAGAGATTATTGCAAAAGTATAACAAGAAAGTGTTAGAAAAAATGGAGTTTTGTGCGTACTATTTAAAAAAAAGTGAAGAGTAATAAAAAAAAGAGGTAGAAAAAAAGGCGATAGATAATGTTGATGTAAATACTTAAAAACACGAAGAAAAAGTTCACGACAATATTTTTAAGATCAAAATAAAGCTAGTTAGATGAGGAATTTAATTTAATTAGAATATGCTCCGTTGAAATAAACATGGTGTTTTTAACAATTAAACGATAATATATACGATAAGAAGATAAATTTGTTCTACAGATAGTAGCTATTATTACTACTTGGCCAAATACACAACTAGTGTAATTATGATTCAGCCAAATTAATCAACTACAACTTCTTGAAAAAGAACAGTACTCAATCGACAAGTTGTCATAGAACGAATGGGCGGGGCAGCAGTCCACACTGCGATTTGTGGAATGCAGACATCATGGCTACAGGCAGTAGCCCACTCTTCTTTTGCGATATTTTCTTTTCTATAATTATAATTATACTAATTCTTTGAATTATTAGAGTGGTATTGAAAATTTTACGCAACAGTAAAAAACAAGCAGTTTGATTTAGCACGGAGAACAAGGGATGAAAAAAGAGAAGATTAAGAAATTAAAAAATAAAATATACTGCTTTGAATAAGACCATGTGTTATTATGAGAAAAAATATACACGTAAGTGTATAAAATAGTGTCCATAGGTGAGAACAAATTTCTTTGCCTCTAAACTTGCTACTTCTGCATTTAGGAATAAACATTGTTGGAACAAGAAGGAACGTTAAATGGGCGGCACACAAGAACTAGTGGCGTATGTCGTGCACAGCAAAACAAATGGATCTGTACACTTTCGAAAACAAGATGTTTTCAACAGTTGAGGACGTAAAAGCGAGTGGAATCCACGTACTCAGATGTCACTTGTTTGTCTGCAATCTGCACTCGCCACTGCTGTACATGAAATTACTGCACTCTATTTGGTCTCATTCCAAAACCAGTTCTATCACTAGAATTAATTCTATACGAGGAACTACCGCTTACGGGACAATAAGACACTTTTAATGAAGAATTGGCTCCGTATTTTTAACCTAAAAAGAGTGTTAACTATAAAATTTTTTTAAACAGTTTCTCTGGTACAGTACATGTGTTGTTCTTTTTATGATAATTAGAGCTTAGTAGAACCGAACTTCTCCTTAATATATTATTTATACTTATCTTATAAATTGAAATGTATGTTAAAATAACTTATAGCAATGAATATGTGGTAAGTCTAGTAAAGTTTCGACCCTTTTGTGTTTATTATTATATATATTTTTTTTAAACTGCAAACAAAACTAAAAGCATTCACAATTGCTTATTTTATGGCTTTGTTTTTAAAACTACTGCTTTGCTTTTTTTCTACTTTCATATAATTTCTATCCAAGATCATATAGAATCAATTTTATTCCTTATGACTAAAGACTCGTCTCCATTTCCCAGTTAAATTGTGTAGTCTTTGATTCTAATGCTTTAATGCCATACACTTTTGAGGAGTTTCAATTTACAGATGTAATATGGAAATTCTATATAGCAAAATTCTGGAATGTGGGTTCAAACCCAAACATCACTCTGAATCTAAGATAAATAGATACCTTTCATCAGTAATAATGAGCAGTATGAATTACAATTTTCTTTATGCCTCTGTCAGACACTTGGAGGGTAACACCTTTGTATGAGGTTTCCCTTATAATTTAGCATTCTCTCGAGGGACTTTTAAAGGAATTCAATAACCAGGTGATAAAACTATAGTTCTAAATATATTCGAGCATGAATACTTCTGATTCCAGGTCATCCAGGATGTTATTTGTCTTGTGCGGTGGCCGTTCATTCGAATCGAGGCCATCTATCGCATCATTTCTACCTTAACGCCTCTGGCATTTGGAGGTCAAAATAACAACTCTCCTTCTGTCTCGTAAATACGTCTTGCACAGTGCTATGAATGTGTTAAATCATCCTTCATCAAGGCTCTCTGCTTTCTTTGTCATTTTCATATCCACCAATACTGAAAGCGCATATTATTATATCGGCATTTATAGCTTAAAAAATCCATTGATGTGGCGATATATTATTCTGTGGATCTGTTGGATTCCTATTTGTCTCTGTTCAGTATGTCCTGTGGGAACGGGACCTGTATTTATTTCGGAGAACAACTCTCCATTTCTAGATAGAGGAGTTAGATGTTTCGAGTACTGTGCGGAACAAAACTGTATAGGTACGTTTCATGTGGTTCCTTTCTTTGTCACTGTTTTTCTTTCGACATTAAAATGAGAGTATTGTACTCTTTGGTTTCTAACTCTCCTTTCTTTCATTAACCATGGTCAATATAAGTTTCTAGTGGTTTAGGTGTATTATCCCAATCTACATTTTGTATTGCTCTTAATGTACATAACAATTCTGGATATCTCAATGAGAACGATATTACCCGAAAACACTGTTTGAAAGGTATACATTTCGGAAGTTGTTTTCCTTAATTATTTTAATTACTTGTATTTGCATTCTAAATGTGTTTGATAATTCTTCAATTTTTCAATGTTTGAATTGTCGGCTTAGGAATTCTAATGTAAATACCACTTTTATTATTTTCACAATAAATTTCAGATGTCATAGCGCCAACTGTTGTTTCCTCTTTTAAAGACAAGATTTTAAACGACTATACTAAGAAAATAGAACACATCAACGATAGATACCACTGTCTGAGCAAGTGTATCAACGAAAAGGTCCTAATTTCTTTCACAATATAAATTTTGCAAATATCATGATTGACTCATTGAAATTCTTGAATATATAATACAGACTAACAATTAGCTTGGTAAAACATGGAAAATAATACAGAATAATCTTAAATGTTTTTCCACTACAGTATTGCCACTAGCCGGAAGTGAACAATTACAGAGTGCGCCAAAAGTTCTGATAGAAAATTCGAGTGTTGTAAAATCGCGCACCCTGCATATTTTAGGAGAAATCATACTGCGAACAAACAAATCTATCACTGAATATTACATCATTCTAAGAGTATCGCACAGAATACAAGTAAATTCAAAATATGACTAGTTTTGAATTCTACCAAAAATGTGCAAAATATGCAGTGTCAATTAAAAGGGTGTTGCAGTCGTTTCCGTGTTCTTCGACCATGTATTATGATGGCAGAAAAGACTGTTTAATGATCTCAAATACAACGGAAATTAAAAATAAATCTTATGACAGTGGTGATCTCACGGGATACTATATGCAAATGATGGCCTTATCAGGTGGGTGATATTTGAGTAATACTTCGATATACGAGAAATTCCTAAACATCAGAATGGATTATTTGGATATTGAGAAAATGTTTCTGACTAATTTTTCTAGTCTAAGTTAAATCTCGTAACTTTCTAAACTATTAAAAGTTATTAGAAATCAAAATATATAATTGCAATTAAAGTCTGGTACGGTAAATATGAGTTTAGATAACAAAGAATGTGCGACATCATTTCGTCAGATTAACTGGAATGATTTGGAGATCAAAGGAGAAGCAAAACTTTATAACGGGTCTGAAGGCTTAAATAAGGTGTTTAATTGCTATATGTAATTACAATTACAACTTACACTTATTTATCGTAATTTGATCAAAACTCGTTTACTTGCAGATGTATATCAGTTAAGATTTTTCTGTTTATCACTCACTCAACATAATAATATATCACTTTCTATTTTATTCAACGTACTACAGTGCATTTCGTATTGTGTTGACTGTGACTTTGTCCTTTTCACCGAGGCCTATTCTGAGTGCTTCATCGTTCAGTACAATCCTTTAGGGCAACATATGGAATTTCTCAGCGAGGAATATCAGGTTACTTGTAATGCAGTTATCTTCAACATATACTTTACATAGAATACTGATATTTTAGGTACTTGAGAGTTTATGTCACCACCCAGCTGTTGAATGTTCTGTTAAGAATTCAATGTATATATTATATAGGGGAGAAGATGAAATATTTAAAAAACGATGCTTAAATAGGTTTGTTTTTTGATTTTTTTTCTTAAAAAATGAAATAAAAACATTATATGGACTATGAATAACTGTTTTTGTAGAGGCTCCAACATAGTAAAAGGGGAATGCAATAGTTTCAGTTGCCTTGCTGATGACACATGTATGTTTGTTTATAAACAAGATGATAAATGTCTAACAACCACAACAGCTCGTCAGTTACCTGTAATCATTGAAAGGAAGTGCACAGAAAATGATGACATGAATTTCGGCAAGCAAACTTATTTCTTATTTTACCATTATACTTTCTCCGATTGGTAAATTATCATAAAAGCTAAGCCGTTATATTAGAATTGTTTTTAGCTATTCTATATGAGGAAACCCCTACGTGCATGACTGGTGAAGCACTGTTGGAGCAGGGTGGACTGGACCTCGAAGCATGCATGTTTCTTTGTGCAACTCATCCTACAAAGAGGTATTATTACATTTTTATTTACTTATTTGACATTTATACATTTTGTGAATTTTACAAAAAAAACTCGTTTCTAAAATATTCCGTTTTCTTTTATAAAATTAGTGCATATAATTTCTAGCTGCGAGTCAATTTCATTTTCCTCTGGAATATGTATTCTACTAAATGACGTTGCTCAATTGAAAAATTCTTCGAGCACGTGTCAACACTTCACTCTTAATATTATAAGCTATGAGAGAGATAGCATTGGGTTTGAAATGAGAAATGGTGAGTTCTAATAAATAATATTGGACTGATTGCCACCATTATGATTATTTAAAATCTCCCATCAGTGATGCTTAGTAATAACAACACCAGATAGAACAGTTTTGACTAAATCATGTTCACGAACGTGTTTGCACCTTTTAAAGAACCCAATACCATATTGACCGGAGAAACCAAAGGAATTCCAAAGAAAAAAATGTCTCGAAATGAGAACAAAACATCCATAGAGAAAGTCAACCTATCAGGAAAGAAAAAAAAGGTGGGAAAAAAGCTTAAATTTTTGGCAAGAATTCAAATCAGGAATATAATGAATTGCTTCAGACAAAAATAAATGGGAAGAGCGTTAAAAAATATGGTGGAGCTAATATTACCGTCGAAACAATCTGCAACTACAAAGATGTTGTAGTTAAAGTATGTTGCATCTTACATAAAAGCTAATACATTATATTATATTTTAGCAAGTAATAGACAAATTTTTCTCCAATTATAGCTATTTTTATTTTTGCCTCCCATTTCACTTAATAATGACAGACAGTGGATGGCAGAATCATGCAACCTCATTTAAATAAAACTTTAGTTTGTTATTCACCAAGCAACACAACAATAAGATGCACAAGTTACTAGAGTAATATTATATAAGATTTGTAGATATCATCTCGTGAGCCTATTTACGGTGAACTGTTTCCGAGAAATGGACACAAGATCTGCTCCATTGCTATGGAAGGCAAAAATATGACTGAGTTAAGGCTGCCACTTAACGGTACCCATTGTGCGATGACGCGGGTAAGCATCAAAAAGATTACTGCTTGGAAATCCAACAACAAAAGTTTACCATGACTTTGACTGCCTCGTCTTTTTATGGTTTTCTATCTACATATACTGAAGTCAACAGTACCAGATTTAGTTAAAAGCAAATGTTTTGGACTTTAATAGACACCGATTATTTCAATAATAATACATTTAAGTACAATGAGAAATTGGTGGGAAATTTGCCTGGCAACGAAATTTCATATACACGCCAATTAACAGGGTGTTAATTTTGGAGTTGTCATAAGCTGTTTAAAAAAACTATGAAAGTAGTCTGACATTTTAATGTAACATTTCAAATCATATCATAAGCAAGTTCAGTTTATACGGAAAGTCTTTTAAACTATATGTGGATAAACTCAATATTGCCAGAATATTATAGCAATGAAAACAAAAAATTCTCAAAATTAACTAGTTAAAATAAATTATAATTAACAAATTATAATATAATTTTATTGATACTCCCAAACGAATATATGGGAGGAAAAGCGTTTACATAAACAATGAGTTAGCAAAGTGTCGATGAAGTTCGGAGAAGAACTCGCTACGAATTTATGCTGTTTAGCTAGGTTGAAACTGCTCCAGAAGCTCTGCCGTGATTCTAATGTTTCCTTCTTGACAAGCAACGAAAGCAGCAGATTTTCCTTCTTAGATATCGAACGTATGTTCCTAAACATTGGTATTTCATTTTTCTGACATGTACCCTTTTTCTTTCATTTGATAGAAGAATATACAGAGCATACCAAAAGTTCTGATAGAAAGTTCAAGTGTTGTAAAATTAGCATATATGACATTTGTAGCGATTGATAAGATGGTCCTGAGAATGGCTGTTCGTCGGACTGTGAAACGATTCTAGGAGCTGGACACAGTAGAGGACCGTCACACGAGTGGAGGACCCAGGTCGGTGAACACCTGCCGCGTTCGAAAAATTGTCAAGAAGGGGATCCTTCG
>JAJAVP010000014.1:163812-193917 GCA_020740425.3 Heterorhabditis indica
TAGCAATGATGACCCACGCCAAATATGCTTCAACAAAGTTAATCGGACACTGAAAGGCAATTTTTTTCGAACAAAAATAATGAGCAACTTTCCACTATCAATCCAACCTGATAACCACTTACCGCTAAGCCTGGATATCAGTGATCAGTGCTGCTCCCAAGGGGTCTTCAAAACTTGTGTATGACACCCACGTTTCAGAGGCCATAGTGGGCATTTGAGAAAAGTTTTCAACCAGCAATAAACTCACTTTCTAATCGCTCTTCTTTTAAGTTAAAAATTTCAAGGAATTTACTCTTAATTTTGTTCTGGGCATCGCAGAAAATGTTTAATAAACGATACTTTACTAAGCATCAAAATAATTTAGTTAATAGTACATAATATTTTATAAAAATAACTACCTTTTATGTCCCGAAACATAAGCGGAATAGCTGTCATATCATTAGCTGCCAGAGTAAAAGATCACAGGAATTTAAATGTAGCAACTTCATGTAAAAATATTAATTTTCAGGATGGATTTATTTATCACACAGTCATCGTTGTTAAGCAAAATAATATGAATTCTATTCCCATTATAACGGAAAATGATGGATTGTACAAGATATCATGCGACTACAGTAACCAAACGGCAAATATTACTGCGAAAAGAGCCTTGAGACTCAGGTATTATAGAAATCATTGCGGTTGGATTTACCGTTTATATATATATATATTCTTATTTTGTAAAATATTCATTGACTTCAATCTCCAATTTGTTACTTTCTAAAAAATGGCGGACATTTTCTAGGACAACATACTTTACATAATTTGCAAACAAATAGTAATTGTATATTTCTTTTTGTCTTTATAAAAATTAACTCAAAAAATGCGGGTCATTCGTTTTTATTTAAAAGATTCTATATCAAATAACCGTTTAGGGACTCTGAGTTTAGAAATGTAACATTACGTGGCAGTATTCCCTATGATACAACGGTAAAAATGGAACTGCGATCTAAAAGAGAAGAAATGGTAAGAAATACAAATGGTTAATTTTTTTTACTGTCCTTTTGTTAACACTAATCTTAAATCGTTTATACGGATGCGCAACAACATGATACCATTATATATAGGAACCAGATTCTTAAATCACCTCCAATTCAAACTTAATGAAGTATTTCACTAACTAAATCAAGTCGAATGACTCCAAAATGAAATATCTTTCGGCCTAAGTCTTAAGAATGCCAGCGTCACTAAACATCTTGCTTACGCGTCAGAATGAAGAACAAACTACAAGATATATGGTTTTGACACTTAGTGAATTACAATATTTTTCCAGTTGAAATCTGTTGTCATTGGTCAACATATCGACCTTGTATTCCATGCACAGCAGCATCCGACTATGGGATATTATATTAGGAATTGTCAAGCTTCAAGCAAGGATAACTTTGAAAAAATAAGTCTAATTGAAGAAGGGTAAATTTTATATCTTAATTACAAACTACTACTTAGTTTCATGTGGACTAAAAGTAATAAAATATTCTAAAAAAACTATTAAAGATGTGCAACGAAAACTGCCAAGGAGTACATAATTAGAAAGGAAATAAAGAAAAATAGGAAAGGATTCACAATACCACTTCGAGCTTTCAAATTTAAACATGGCGATGAAGTGAAAATAACTTGCAAATTAGATTTTTGCAAAACTTGTGAACAGGTACTGTGAAATTAGTGAAATAGTATACAACGACAAATAATGTACAAAATAGAGATTAATTCCTATACTACTGAGAAAGAGAGAATAAAACAAATATATAGTGAGAAAACTTGCCGTAAATGCTAGATTTTTATATCATATTAAAACAATGAAGATAAATTTTTGTAGCCGACTTGTGGAAAAGATGTTATACGGCACAGGCGCTATTTGTTCACACAAACTGACTCAGAAGATGTGCATGCGTTAATGGTAGTGAACGAAGCTCATGGTTCCGAAGGTGATGATTTTAATTAGGAGCTTATTGATAGGTACGATAGATTTCAAAAACATAATTTGTTAAACATTCAGGATTCTTCTGTATTGCACGAATCAGTCTAGTAACTGTGATCATGACAGGAACATATATTATGCTTTTTTTGATTTACATTCTTATTAGAATTATAAGAAGACGTGCCAAAGTTTAATAAGAACATTCTATAGCACACTAATGATAGTATAAATACAAACTATTTATTAACCTCTATATGTCATGTCAACAACAAAGTTATCTCTTTATCGTTACTTTCGAAAATTCTAAAGTCTTGTTGTACCTAGTACTCCTGAACTCAACTATAATAATAATAACTAATTATATTATTTTTGTCTAATTTTGACTAATAAATGGATTTATCGGTTTGTCTTCGGATGAAATCAATTAAGTTAGGTTTGAACGGGAGTTGGCCGACCCCCGTACTCGTTTATTATTACCCGCTGGTTGATCAATTACCACCCCGGGTAATGGACAAAGTAAATCACAAACGATTAGAATCTCGTTCCGTATCCTATCGCATAATTTGATTACTTTGTCCGTCTCCATTAGATTTCTCTTTCAATTGGAAGATGCGAGTGGGAGCACTGTTACTGCTTCTGTGCCGTAGCGTCCACCTCTATTGTGTCCCTGGTAAGTCCGAAATTTTAACGGATGTTCATTATTTTTCAAAAATCCATGTGCAGAATGAAATGATATCTATTTACTTATGCTACTACACACTATCTGAATACGAATTTACTACTCAGACTATATACTACATTTAAATTGGAAGTGTCGCATTAAAGTAATGAAATAAATAAAATGAAATTTAGTTACAAAATGACACAAGAACATTAATTTTTTGAATTATCATTACCAGTTCCTTCCAGATAAAATTGCTATATAATATTTTTCAGGCGATATAAATGGTTCCTGTTCAAGGATCAAGGACCGACAATATCAAATCAGAGGAGTGAACGTGAAACCCGTAGTGAGATACCAATAAACACATCAATCTGACGAATATACTTCAGCCTACTAATTTAATTTGCAGTTGATCATTTTCGATGGATGTTCGACCTTCATATTCTCTGGACTTTAACAAAAATCAGGAAATTTTTCTCTCTCAGTAGGATAAAATTCTAGAATGTTAGAGACACGTTATATGCCACCAAGAGAATCCTACGCTTTAAGATTTAAATACATGTCGTAAAATATATAAAGTAGGATGTTTAAATAATAATTAATCTTTAGTGGAATCACCTTTTACAAGGAAAGGAGATCCGAAGGAAGCAGAGTACTAATTCTCGATTGAACTACGAGAAAGAAAGTGTCTTGAATGATGAAAAGCCGATAGCTATTAAACCGAAATCTGTGAGTGAATGCATCATTTACATTTGAGTGTAATTTGTTGCTAATGTTATCTTCAAATGACTGCAAATAAAATTTTGTACAACCGTTTTGTGGGATTAATTATTAATGTGGAAAATATACATTACGTTTTAATATTAGCAGAATTAAAATAGATATTTTGGTTTCAGTTTGCAATTAGCGGTTCTGTAGACCATATACGATCTGCTAAAGCACATGGAATTAAAAATTTGGTAAGGCTGCACAATTAAAAACGCAGTTTAGTTTTCGAAAAAAAGTTTTTTTTTCAAAGAGAATACATTGGTCATTTTTATATGGTAGAAAATTACTTGTAACTTTAGTTATACAATCGCGATCCAATCGACTCCTTTGAACGAGCGGTGGCTGGTGACGAATTCGACAACAGACGTCCATTTGAACCAATTAGAATAATTAAGGTAGTTTATGTATTTCAAATAACGATTTTAAGATGTATAAATATAAATAAATTAACAATAGATAAAAAATATAAATAATTTTTCGAAATATTCCATAAAAGCGATGATATTCATCTAATTTAATGGGGTGAGAATTATGCTACTTTTATGGCATTCAGATTGAAGACAGCAATGAAAGCGACACCGTTATGAAAAGAAAGTTAGCAACCGCCGATCGAATAAACAGAGCCAATACCCAACCAAATACACAACGCATAATCGACAGTCTCTCAAGAAAAGAACCTACTCATATGAATGAATTACTAAAGCCTCAAATTATCCCATTCTCCAGCAGAGATATAGCAGAGCATGCACCATTACTACCAGAAAAAATTGCTGCAAAGAATAACGATGTCAAAGAGAATATTCTTCATGAAGCAAATCAGGATCCCTCTGCCTCAGAAAAAGGCGAGGTTAACAATGATCAAATAAGTAATCAAACACATGCATTTTCGGGAAATGCATCGGATCTTGTTGAGGGAAAAGTTGCTAAAATGAAAACGATAGATAGTACAATAATCGAAGAAATACAGAACGAATCGAAGCCAGCTGGAAATAAAACAGAACAAGTAACAACAACTACAGATCTAGTAAAGGTGGAAGAAAACACAACAAAAAAAACAAAATCAGATACACAAAAAGTACTAGACGAAGATCTCAAGGAAAATTTGGTATATCTTTCATCATAGTACTCCTAATTAAATGGATGATTAGCTATCATAGTTAAAAACTATTACTAAATTTATCAAAATTTAGATCAGAATGAAACAATCTGCTTATTTCTCATTATAACGAAAATTTATAATTTCAGAATATAGAAGATGAGGATCAAATAGATGAATCATTATATTTTGAAGATGAAGGAGAAGATGAAAAGGGTGACACTGGTAATGAAAAGCATAAAACAAAATTAGACAAAACTGATGAAAAACAATCAAAGCAAAAAGCGCAACTACCGAAAAAAAAAGAAACCGTGGAAGCGAAAGAAGAACCAGAGGAGAAGATTGAGAAGGAAATACAACTAAAAAATGAAGAGAATGAAGAAAATGAAGAAAAGGAAGAAAAGGAAGAAGTGGAGGAAGAAGGAAAGGAAAAAGTAGAGGTGGGAGAAAGTATTGGGAAAAATGGAAATAGATATGGATATACAGTGGGAAAGAGAATGTTAGGAATATAATTGAAAAAGAATGAGATTGAGGAAAGTTGGTGTGGGAGGTTTGTTTAGATGAAACATGACGGAAATTTATATATTGCAGACAATGAAAGCCGTCAATGTAGAAGAGAACGTTGATGAAGAAGAAACTGCAACAAAGTTTAAAGTCGGAGGAGACGAAACACATGTGAGTTCATGTCAATTAATATATAATCATTATCCATATAAATGGTACTTAATAACTAAGCAGATACATTTTTTAAAATTTACTTTAGTTAAAAATCACTCCTGTACCATTTTAATCACATTAACGATAAGTAATTGAAGTCAAATAAATTTATAAAATTCTACAATAAGTATATTCAGAAAATTTCCATGAGTTACAGAATATCGTTATAAAGTCATAAAAATGTACCAAAATTGAATTAATTATGACGAGTTCATATTATAGTGCAAACTTGAAAACAATTACCATATCTGATTTAAAAATATGATTACAATTGGGGTTTTTCGAAAAAATAGTTTATAGATTCGTTCCAACATGAGGGCTGCTAGTCTCAAAGATGCTCCAAACGCTAAGTACTACTATCCTCCCAAAGACTCCGTACCTCTCCCATCTTGCTTTTACAATCCTTCTGGTATTTAAAGATATCTATTAGCCTACTTGTTAACTGCTTATATAAATTATATAATTTTAAATGTATGAAAAATTGTAGTAATCCTCATCACTAGCAATTAATGTAGAAGCATATTTCAGGTTACGTATGTTGCAATTTACAGCTGAATAATCTCATAGAGGACACTTTCGAAGAAGTAAGAAAAAAGCCAGGGTATAACTCCTGTAATATCGCACGCATCGCAAAAATCTTACAGGTATATTTTGACTCAAACTTTCTAGTTTTTTTTGCCGTACACATTTAAATCCTCTTTATTTACATTAGAAATGTAAGTGCCAAAAATACTTTTTCATAAATTTATCAGATATAACAACAGCTAGAGCATTACAGGTCAAAAGTGAAGAAATGTTTCATCATCCATTCGAAAGCGTTGTTGCACTTTCAGATTTTGCTCAGAATGTACATTTTGCGGGAGATCTTGTATGTAAAGTAGAGATTGACGGAAAGTAAGTACAAAAAGAAATAATTATATTACCTAATGCTTAAAAAAATTTTATATTCAACCATTTTCAGGCTCTGTAAATAACGCAGAACATAAACATTACTTTGTAGAAAATGGAAAAACACATTTCGAGCTATTTGAAGTACTGTTTCAACACATAATATGAGAAGTGTATACGAGTTTTCAGTTTTACCATTCAGGTACATGATCACATACGCAACTCCTTATGATGCAGAACATGCAGTGGATAATAGTTCTAAAGGGAAGAAAGAAAATATAGAAGCAGGAAAAGCATCTGAGAAAGTGAAACGCAAGACCAAAGGCAAAAAATCCAAAGGATCACTACCGATACATAATTTCAGAATGTAAAGAGCTGATATCTTATTATCCCGTTATATATGTATATATATATTAAAGATTTTAATAAAAAATGCGAACGAAACTCAGACTGATTTAATAACCTACAAATATACTTGAAAGTTCGAAAAAATGTGTATTTTTGTAAAGCTCTCCAATATGATTTAATATTGATTTGATGATTAACCAATAGGATAGCTTCATTGGAATTTGGTACCTGATTTTTTCCTGATTTTTATTTCGGCATACGGTATTCTATTGTTAAGTAACTATTGCGGACAAAGCAACATATTTGGTCATGGTACATGCGTACACTATACCAAGGCGTGGAGCGTAGTTTATTATTTTTAAGGTGTTTGCAAACAAGCGCAATATATGTACATATATATACATATATATATTTATTTATATTTATCTATATTTGCATTTATATTTATATATTTGATTCTTTAGTAATGGCTATTTTTAGACCATTGGTATTTGTTTTCTCTATTACTCATAATGCGAAAATTGCTGAAAGCAGAATATATAAGTGGTTTGTGAATTCATGAATGCCCGCCAAAGGAAATAGTTTGAGATTTTGTATGAATTGTAATTATATTATTTTGCCACCTGTTAGTATACAGTTTCAATTTCGTAATTTCTTCCGTTACATAAATTTTTAGATTGTAGCTTTGTACCATACTAGTGTGTTTTAATAGGGTTCAACCATGGATTCACATGGACGAAAAATTATTGTTGTGGACAATGGGACTGGAGTGAGTTGATGACTGACACATTTATTTGAGTAGATGAACATAATAAAAATTTGAGCATAGAGTTTGATTATTTCGATTGCAGTGAAAAATTACAGTTTGTGAAATGTGGCTATGCTGGAACTAACTTCCCAGCACACATTTTTCCTTCCATGGTTGGTCGACCTCTCGTGCGATCATCTCAAAAAGTTGGTAATATTGAAATAAAGGTAAGTAAATCAATCGTTAATTTTAAACGATTTGGACTAACATTCGTTCTGTTTTAATTTTTGCTATTAGTAAAGTTGTTCTTATTATGATTAGGAACAAAGATATTAGCTAATACTACAAAGTATAAAGCCATTTCAAAATTATGTCTACGTACAACTGGTAGGTTTGATAATACCATATCTAAACAATTTGTGATTGTTCAGGACTTAATGGTTGGTGAAGAATGTTCGCAACTACGTCAGATGCTGGATATCTCATATCCGATGGAGAATGGTATCGTTCGCAATTGGGACGATATGGGACATGTTTGGGATCATACTTTTGGACCTGAGAAGTTAGATATTGATCCTAAAGTTGGTATATTAATGTCTTTTGAACACATTACATTTTGTTAGTCTTGCAAATATTCATTACATGGGGTATATGGTAAACTCTGGTTATACATCTTATTCTTATTTATACCATTTTTCCAAGTTTTACAAAAATACTGATTAACTAGCTAGTTATTGGAACGAAGGCGGATAATTGCAGCAATTTTTGGATTATCTTATAATTAACCATTAAATACCTTGTTCAGAGAGAATAAACCTAATTTTATTTAGTTTATTTATTCTTGCATCATTTATTAAGCTATTCACCAACATGATTATATCAGCAGGAATTTTACTCAACGTTCTTAATTTTAGGACTGCAAACTCTTGCTTACTGAACCACCACTTAATCCTAATAGTAATAGGGAAAGAATGTTTCAAGTAATGTTTGAACAATATGGATTTCACTCACTTTATGTAGCTGTTCAGGTATATTTATTGAAACCATAGATTTTTATGTATATATTCACTAAGTAGTATTTTAATATATTTTGGTTATCTATTTATTTAAAAAAAATATTTCACTTATTACATAGCGATTGCTTATATATATATACTTTTTTTAGTTCCATGTTTTGTAGGCCGTGTTAACACTTTATGCACAAGGCCTTCTCACTGGTGTTGTGGTAGATTCTGGTGATGGTGTTACTCATATTTGCCCAGTTTATGAGGGATTTGCTCTAAATCATCTTACACGACGGCTCGATATCGCTGGTCGAGATATAACTAGGTATCTCATAAAGGTATAAATCTTGAATGTTGTACTGAAGTCAGTAACTGAGCATTCTGTCTAATAAGAATTTATTGCTAATGATAGTTTATTACTTTCTAGCTTTTGCTGTTACGTGGTTATAACTTTAACCACTCAGCTGATTTCGAAACGGTTCGTCAAATGAAGGAGAAATTATGTTATGTGGCTTACGATGTAGAACAAGAGCAGAAGTTGGCTTTGGAGACAACTGTATTGACACAACCCTACACAGTATGAAATTTTGGATAATTGAGTAGGAAAATATACTTTTGAAATTTATATGTGACACGTGCAAATACATTTATTGTGCATTAGATTCATCAACTAGAAATTTCATATCATAGAATTTAGGTAGGTGAAATTTTTTGATAAGACAATTCTCCTTTCATCGGAATGATATAAATGTCTTATGGTATAGTAATTTAGTGTTAGAACGTATTGTATTTAAGTGTTGAGCATATCAAAATAGTGTTATAGACTATGAAAACTGGATGTATTGAGATCGCTCTTAACCTCATATTTTGAAATATATGTGAGCATTTTTTTAAAATTGTGGATGGGTATTTTTTAAAGTTGATAATTTTAGCTTCCCGATGGTCGGATGATACGCATAGGCGGTGAGCGGTTTGAGGCTCCTGAAGTGCTCTTCCAACCCCATCTCATTAATGTTGAGAAGCCGGGATTATCAGAAATTCTTTTTGGCTGTATCCAAGCAAGTGATATTGGTAAGTATATCATGATTACAACGTGCGAGTATCTACGTTTATGATGTAGATTTAATTCAGAACAAGCATGTAAAAATTTCATTTTTGTGGTAATCCATATAAAGATGTTTGTAGTTATGATATTTTTATAGATATTCGTCTTGATTTTTACAAACATATTGTTCTGTCGGGTGGATCTACTATGTATCCTGGATTACCAAGCAGGCTAGAGAGAGAGCTGAAACAACTATATCTTGATAGAGTACTAAAAGGAAATACTGAAGCTTTTCAGGTAATTTTTAAATATACTTTACTTTTTAATATAGTATGAGAAAGGCTTCATGTTCCCTCTATTCTGTAAAAATGTAGAATTAGGATGGTTACGCTTTTAGTTGATGTATGTTTTGTTTGCATTGTTTCGCTTAATCGAATCATGATTGGAAATAGGATTCCTTCATGGGTGTGGTCTTTCATTTGCGCACATTGGATTAGCATACACAAATAATACGTCAGACAGGTTTCATTTTCTTCACTTATTCTTGTGTTTTATGGAGGAACTTGAGTAGGAAAATATACTTTTGAAATTTATATGTGACACATGCAAATACATTTATTGTGCATTAGATTCATCAACTAGAAATTTCATATCATAGAATTTAAGTAGGTGAAATTTTTCGATAAGACAATCCTCCTTTTATCAGAATGATATAAATGTCTTATGGCATAATAATTTAGTGTGAGAACCTATTGTATTAAAATGTAACTATATTAAAGCATGAAGATCTTTAGTCTAAGTAGCTTCAAGCTATTTAATTTTGTAAAATAGTAATTCCATTGGTCTAAATATTATAGAACAATATTTTGGATGTAAATTAAGTTCTTAATAGTATAGTAATCACTTAAGAATTCTCAACAAAATCATTATTGTTTATCCCATAGAGTATTTTAACGTCTCTGACTAATCTCTTAGTGCGAATACATTTTAAGCAATTGATAGTAATACACTAGTTGTTTTTTGAAAGTATTTAGTGCCAATAATTTTACAGAAATTCAAAATTCGCATTGAAGCACCACCCCGTCGTAAGCATATGGTGTTTCTTGGGGGAGCAGTCCTAGCTAATCTCATGAGAGACAGAGACCAGGTATATACGAATCTAATTAATACTAATTTGATATAAATTTTAACAATTTAAATTAAGTAAACTTGGTAGTTTTCTTAAAAATCTGTAGTTATGCTGTATAATGTATTTCAATTATAGGATTTTTGGATATCAAAATCTGAGTACGAAGAAGGTGGTCTATCACGATGTATGACTAAGCTTGGCATCAAATAATTATTAGATAGGTTCTTCCCATATACTTTAATTCGCGAACTTTATTCTTTGTTGTATTTTACCATCACAACATCAGTTATTATTTTATTTTAATCTATTGTTATTTATTCCAACTGATATTTATTCTGGCAACATGTTCGATCACTTGTTCTTGCTCATTGAAAAGCTCCATTTATGAACTCGGTTGTATGGATTGCGATAGACCATTCGCAACCGTCATTGAAATTTATTTTGCTAGCTGCATGGGATGTGCTTTATTTATTCCAATGCTAAGTTTTAAGCTTTCTCCATATTTATAACTTATAATTTTTGCGTCGAAATATTTGTATGTCAGTCTGTAATTGTCGAAAACTATTACATTTCTAATTCCGAAGTAATTACCTATGTATGTATTATGTCAAGTACTCCAAATAACAATCCTAGTGGTAGAAAGTGAAGGTATACTACTGCAAAAGATTAGTCGTTATTAAGCTTTATGGCTAGTATCACACGCTTGGTTTTTGCCCGTCATTGTAAAGCTGTCAGTTTGCTACGTTAGTATACGAATTAAATTTAGAATGTGGCTTTCTTTGTTAGTTTTTCTTTAAATGTGGGTTTTAAGATTTTTATGCTTATGGGAGTTTTACTTGGAAGTTATCTATTTTTTAGTTGAAGACATGAGATAATGCTTAAAACGGTGGAGTTCTGTGTATTATTAGATTTTTTTGCATAGAGAATTAATCTTTTGCATTTAACTATTCCATTTTCTTCTATGAGTCTTGATGTTTTAAAATTTGGAAAACGCTTGGGCCAACATTAAAAAATATTGTTATTAGATTCTAGATTTCTTATTTAGTTTCAAAGTGGTATATACCTAGTATTCAATAAGACTGACCTGCAAAACATCTTGTACTATGTTGTAATAATGTATTTTTTTAAATTTTTTACTTTTTTCTAGAGGAATTATCGGATTCAATTATATTGAAGAGGTAATTTTTCTTATAAAGTTTATTTATTTATAGGTTTATTATAGCCAAATATAATTTCCGTTGTTTATCTTATCCTATTTCTAAAGTATATTCGTCCTGCGTTAGACATTGACCGCGTATTTATTTAATGGCTAACATATCTATTGTAGTCTTCATTTGATTAATATCCTATGAACATTCTTTTTTACTAAGTGTTCATATCATCATTGGTTGTTTATATTCTTTCGTTTTTATGTTTAGTAATAAACTTGTTTCGCAATTAATTTGTATATCGAATTTTTATTTTGTCTGGACCGACGCTACATACCTCGATATGCATGTATCGAGTGTCGAGTTGTTTTTCTGCTGTTACTGTCGATTTAAACTGTCATTCATCAGTAAGTTATCTATTATTCTATTTGTCTTATTTATGGTATTACCAGTAGAACATCACCTTCCATTGAGAAGTGCTACTCCTAATGGAATGAATAATTATTAGAAACCAAGTAAAACTATATGCGCCTTTCGCTGCATAATTAATCTCCAGCGATCAATCATTAGATATGCTTGTTGCAAGTTTTTGAACAGCATCATTAAATATCTGGTTTGACAATCATGGGAAATAGTTGCATAATATTTACGATTTTGCAACATAAGCGTCAATAACGCTTATAGAGAGGGAGTCCTGGTTTTCATTCTTGGTATAAATTGTGGTTTGATTTTCTTCTTGTGATTAAGAAATTCTAAATTTTCTTACATTAACCTAAACTGAAATTATAAATTCTATGTTCAACATGAAATAGATCAGAATTGTAAATTGTTAGTAATTAATTGGGCTAAGGTGACTAGAACATCTATAACTACTACCGTCACAAATTCTATCTAACAGTGGTTCACAGCATGTGGAAGTAAATATTTCAAAAACTACTGAGGTGAAGTAACTTCATGCTTATTTCGTACCTAGAAAGAGTAGGTCATACAAGCGACTTGTTAAGGTACCGAATCTCATGATTTGTTTTGCCATCACTTTCAAAATAACTGAATTTGTTGCAATCATTGGTCTTGTCATACGCAGTGGCACTGCCACCCGCATTTCTAAATGAAGTGTCTATTTCAATTAGCTATCCTCTCATTTCCAGTTGGTCGTTATATTCCAGAGCTGTCCCTTTTATTATTAGTAGTGGCAGCTATAGGGAACCACTTTGCATGTCTTGTTTTGACATCTCTGAATTACTTACTTGGTGCTGGTTGATCATTGGCATGGTTAAAACAAGAAATGACAAATCGACTTACAATTTTTTTTACAGTAGACAATAGTCATATGTATGATTACTTACTGTTTGATTAATAATTTTTACACTCCCTCTTAACCTCTCACGCGTTTGATTCACATATTTGTTTGATTGTTTGTTTGATTTTCACACCTTTTATGATGTGCTATGCAAAGTTATAAAACGAACTGATAGGGTGACTGGGTTCGCTTCTCTGGTACTGTTGATTTTAATGCAATATTAACGTAATCACAACTATTGGGACATGGAATATATTCCGATAAAAGAGCTAAGAATATTATGTGGATATCGCATAATCAAATGTTATATCAGGAAGTACTGAAAACAGTACACATATACATATACATTTGTTTACATTTGTGTTCTTACTTGTATTTATTTATTTATACACTCACGAATAACAGAAATATTCTAACTTTCCATCATATGATTCAAATATGCTACTGTATAAATATTGTATGGATATTTTGTTCTTACCCATTTTTGCGCCTTTAATAAATTGTTAAAAAAGAACCCTTTTGACTTCTAAGTTTGCATATTTTGTTTTACATGTAGATGGTATTTGATTTTCAGTTTTCATCTTTGCATAATTGAGAAGTCGGCGTTCTTTGACTCTGCATTGTCTAGTATATTTATCTTTTATGTTGTTAACTCATATTTAGGTTGATGTGATATTCGTTAAGGCAGGGTCGTTTTTCCCTCCTGTTGACATCCTTGCTCCTTTAAAAAAAGCATACCCTTCTTATCTGGTATTACCGTGTAAATCATCCTGTCGTCAATAATTCATTATGAAGGTCGAATTCATTTTAGGAACGCCTAATTTCAGGAATTGCTAGCGCTAATGTGTTTTTATACTTCAAAATATTCTCGGCATTTTGGTACGTAGATAGTATATATTATTATTTAAAATTAAGTAAGCTGTTATTTTATATGTAGAAGATTTGGTAGTGTACATTTTTAAAATAGTGTATACTAATATTTGGACGGAACTTTAAATTTGCATAGGATTCTTCTAGATCTAACTGACCATCTTAAATGCAAAAAACTGTCAAGATGATTAATTCAGTTGGTTTTGCGCGCTATGTTTCGCTAGGTTTCAAGTCACTTTAGTTGTGATGCTATCTCCCAATCTTCATAACCCGTGATTTCATTTTTTATAATTATAGGAAGATTGTTTTATAATAAGCTAATTTAGAAACGAAACGTTTGAATACTATATTTAAAATAGAATGAACTTTATCGAAAAAATTGTTACGTAATTCAATACGTTGAAGGGATATTTTTGATTAAGTTTTGCTATTTTCTAATCTGAAAATTATATATGGTAATTAGTATAATGCAAAGTTCTGTAGGTTTTGCATATACTGCTGCTGTTACAGCAACAATTTATTTTGGCAGGAAAACTAGAAGTACCCTTGGCATGTTGACACCACTACTATGCATGAAACAATTATGCGTACATTGCGTTGAAGTGTAGGTATTTACACAGCAAGTAATCGTGTCATCAAACACACATTAGACGCAAAATAATTGACTTGAGTGAACGTTTTAAGTGTAGAATTGACTTTGCTTAGTTTTCACGCTGAAATAGATTTTTAGCTTAAGTTTTTTTCCATTGTTTACAAATATACTTTGCACAGCTAATTAATATAATATCGGGTACTATATTAATTCTTAACTATTCTACTTATAGTTTTTAGTTATTCTTTTCTATAGTTATATTACCGGGTTTTACTTCCATAGACTTCTGTAAATCGTTTATTTTAGTCGATCGCGCTTGCGTTGGCCTTTTTATTCATGAATCTACGTTTTTTTTTTACTTAGATAGGCTGGTACCAATTGAGATCAGTAGGACAAACGGTGCGATTGAATAGACTTACTATTCTTTGTTGTCTCATAGGCTTGAACATCGTATATATTATTTATTGGGTTTGCATTTAATAGTCATAGCCTGAGAAATTTACGTAAATATTGCATCTCTTCATTGTCTCTTATCTAGACCGAACACCGATATATTTCGTTATCTGTCTTGATATTTACACAGTTCTTCTGTTGATTTCTTCTCTGTATAATTCTTTTAAACTAAACTAACCAGTTTAATTTGTAATTGCATAGCGCATAGGTGTCAATAACGTACTACTCGGAGCAATCAGTACTGGGAATTTTAGTAGTGATATTGGAGAGTATATTAAATTGGTTTGATACGTAACGTCTTAGGAATCTTGGTTTTTCGTTATATGACAGCTTCGAACTACACTTGATGTATGTATAATGAGAAAACGCATGGAAAACGGCCTAATAAGAATGGATCGATTTCACATTAAATGCATACGTTAATCGTGACTTGATTGGTCTGATTTTTTTTTCCTTCCAGTATGTTGTTATTTGCTCATCTGTCTCACTGTGGAGTCACTTTATAAAAGAAGCGCCTGTGAATGTAATGAGTTGGTCATAGTAATAATCATTGTAAATTATCTGGCTTTTCGCTAGAAATATTTTAACAATAATATTACATTTCCTAATCTAATAAGCTCAGCTATAATAGTCTTTATTTTATCCTAGATTTAGGCCAAATGTATAGTATACAAGAGCTTGTTAGATTTTATGATTTGGATCGTACTCTTAGTGTCGATGTATTTAGTTGTATTCGTGAAATATTCCCTTATCGGGAAGTCATGGCCAAGATTATTCTATGGCAAAACAACACCTTTGATCTTCTCTATTAACATTCCGTGCGTCCCTTTTATAACTAGGTCATTCATCAGCAATCAGCTGACTCTCATCGTTTAAAGGCCTGGTCTAGTTTTAGAGCAAGGATTTTTTGCTCAAGTCTTAGAGTCTTTTCTGCCTCTTTTTTTCATGTTTTCTGACATAGTGAAATAATAATAGAGGAATAGAAAAAAGGAAGAAGGGTTGGTCTTATCATTGGACTGTTCCATCCACTTAGCATTTATCAATGTTTCCTTTTGGCTACCGAATTTGGGTCCTAAATAGCTAGCTACTTAGAAGTGCAGTGAGTTTTAGTCATATGTGCGTTACCTTGCAGCGTTAGATTTTTACTTCGATTAATTAAACTCAGATAACGCTTAAAAGTAGAATTTGTGATCTCTTAGTCTACTTTTTCTATATAGATTTACTTGATCTATCAAAACGATTTTTTTGAGGGAATTATGTTATAAATCTTTGCTTTTGTTCGTATATATAAGCTTATAGGGACAAATAACTTCACAATGTAGAAAATAGTTTACCAAACTAAAAACATGTTTAAGTGTCAAATATGGGTTGTTTTTCGTTTTGCCTCCGAACTGTAACAAATTGTTATTCTATCACAGTCAGATGGAAGGCATACATTTAAAGAGATCTAGATTAGAAAATATTGAAAGATTAGTATGGTAGCTAGACTATATTTGACTCACGATATGGCGCATGCCATGATTTTTCCCACGCAAATCTATCTGATCAACAACGTCATTTAAAAATTCACAGACGATCAGCTGTTTAAAAAAATTTGTACTATTTAAATACTTGCTAAATCCAGTATGAAATTTTTGGACATTTTGGAGTTAATAGTTTTTATCTAAAATTAACTATACATATAAAAGTTAGAAACTGCAATTTAGTTGAATTGCAGGAGTATTTATTGCATAGGACTTTTAAAAATATATTAAAACTGCGTATATTGGTGTTAGAAACTAAGTTTTTGTAGAATATAGAGTTAATTATTGATTATTCGAATACTTCGTTTGACTAATAATTTCGCTTATTGCTAGTTTTTATCTCTTGCATTTCTCACTGGGAGTTTACATTATTGTATAATTTTATAAGGGAAATAAATCTAAGTGGATTCTTTTATACAATTCCAGTAGTATGTGTAACTTTTTCTTTGCTCTTCAATACCAGCTTTAGTTCCCAGTATTTACTTCTATTCTCGTTTTGGGTTTCTTTTGTTTAGTGGTTTTAAAATATACCAGATTTATAGTAAACTTATTGCTAATAAAAAATAAATACATTATATTCTTACAAAGATCATGGATTCACTAATGTTTTGAGTTTCAATATTTTATGTAAATTTCGTTCATTTTATTTGAGTTAGGTCTTTGTTCTATATAGGATAGCTTATTACTTGCTTTTTTATTAGTCTTACTTTGCTTAAATATTTCTTAGTACTGATTTGCATGATGAAGGCCAACATTTCAACTAACTTCTTCTATGTTAAGCGAGTATTTGCCTCTTCTGGGCGGGGCCGCACTGAGACGAGGCGAAATCAGTGAGAGAAAACGCGATCGACGAAACGCAGACGATAGCTGACCAACGAAATAGTGCGAATGTGGCTCCGTGGTCGCTAGACGAGATGAGCCGGTGGCTGAGGCTGGCGGTGGCTCTTTGTGGGCTAGCCCTCGTTGTTGGCTTGAACGATGCAAGCTTAACCCCAGATCAATTGAGCCGATGCTCTAAAACGTGTCCACAATGTCGCGAGCCAAATTGTGAGGAAACTGTCATTGACCAGTGTGATTGTTGTCCGGTAGGTTATTCACTGAAGTTTTATACTCATGGATACCACTCGTATTCCTTTTAATTTTGTTTCAAATTATGTGGACTAACATTATTCGCTAATAGTAATTATATTCCAAATTATTTTAAATTCTTAAAGTTGATCGTTGGCACCACTTTATATTTGAAAATATGCTTATGTATTCTCCCCATGAAGACAGAATTAACTTCCGCACTTCTGTTGACTCGGATATTCTTGTCTCTAGGCGTGTAAATCGGCGTCTATCTGTGATCGACGGAATTATCAGAAATCATATTGATTTAGGATCGGGACATATTTGCTTTATTTCTATCGGACTCTCAGTTCTAAGTATGTGCGATTAGCTCGCTTGCTAGCATTCGTAGGTTTGTGTTTGTTCAAACTAGATGGTTTGGTTTTGAAATTAGGATCCTAGTGGTTAAAGTTTGGGATCACCAATCCAGTTTCTATTATTATGTATAAAGTCAATTTTAGCATATAACGGTTTCAATAAATATGTACATAAAAGTGTACTATTCTAAATTTCTAAATAACGGCTGGTCTACCTTTTCCAGATTAACGTTATTAGATTGGAGGGAATTTTGTTTGAAATGAGATGGAAAGTAATAGAAGCTGATTGTATCAAACGGTCGTTATGACTGCATTAAGGGGATAAAAGTTTTTATTAGTCCAATCTTGAAATCTGGATTATTAGTTAATAAAATAAATTAATTGATGTAACACTAAACTGACTATTATGTTTTAAATACGATGGTAATTTAAAAACCAAAACTAAATTATAATACTAAGTGCTTTTACTGTAGATTTTAGTGAGTAGGTCAACAAATAAGAGGTATTTGAATAATACGTTTTTTGGATGTGATATATTATATGAACTAGTTATCCAAGGACTTTAACCTGCTTATATAAAAGAAGTTATCATTCTATGATTGAATGACATATAAAGATGAGATAACGCACATGAAGGCGTGTGGCTGGTGGTTTCATAGACAGCAAGACGTCTTAAATACTGGGGTTAAGTATGTCTTGGAATTTTAAACATCTTCACAACTAATTAACAAAAATACGTTGTAGGTTTATAATTGAAAACGTTGTAGCAGTCAGTGGTACTTAGTTATTTCTTAGTACTAACCGTAATGTTTCATATTACAAAATATAACAATTTTGCAGGTCTGTGTACGCAATGTAGGTGAATCATGTGGTGCGGGGATTGGAGTCTGTGCTAGAAACCTTACCTGCACACAGTTAAACGACAATGATGAACTAGGACAATGCACAGGTTAGAATAATCATTGGTATTCACATTTTCTCAGATTAGTATGATTTATATCTTTATACAATTACCTTATTTATACAGCTTTCTATGACTATTGCTCATAGTTTTGTTTTCCTACTCTTAATTATTCTTTATGGATATATATATATATATATATATATATATATATAATGTTAAAAGTGTTCACTAGCGGTTATAAAGTGATTTTGTGCTGATATCACTGCTGTCATGCCGCATCGTTTGTTACTTATTCTATCTATTCGCTATTAGTGGAATTCAGCGATAATTCAGAAGAATTAATTTTATTCTTTTTCTATCTTTTATCTTACCTTACGACCATAATCATTTTGGATTAATTTGATACCATATTGGATAGTCTTAATTAATTTTATGTATAGAATATTATTCACATACTTAAAACGAGGTGATTTTGTGGGTTTTTTGGCATTCAAAGTTCAAATTAATCGGTTTTATTGTTTGAGAAATAATGGTTGAGAATACGAACGTTTGTTGATTGGTATACCAACGACCACCCAGTTGGTTGTTCATTTTGGAGCCAAAATTCTGAGATCTCATATTTCGCGAGTATCACGTATCAACTCTATCTAATGCATATAATTTAATGGCAAGAAAAAATTTTTTTTATAGAATAATATCTACACTCCATAACATTCATATTTTTGCTAGCAAAGCTATTTCTTTTGTAATAAAATATTATTGTCTGTTTGAATAGTTGATTTTCTTCAATTCTTTGCATATAATATCGTTTGTGGCTAGATCATAAACTTCATCATGCGCATATTGTGATGAGGGGTACATTCGCTAGAATACGTCAATTTCTTTTCCTTTTATTTTATAATCCAAATGGATCTTATGTTTCAAAAAATTGTGGGTTGTTTAATTTTACCACCTGTTCGAGAATTCTTTGAACATAGAACAAAAGACTTATTCAGTTTGAAATCTGACACTCCAAATTGTGTCAGTGAGGAAATAAAGGATAAAGGTAATTGAGCAGGGAAAAATTGCAGCTTATGGATATCCTTTAACCAAATTTGCTGCATATTTCTCTTTGCAAATAAACCGTTAGTAAATTTAGCATATATATATATATAACACTAATATTCCCACAAATAATTTGTTATTGTTATCATTCCAAATAAAATTTCTTGTCATACATGTCGCGCGAGTTTTTCTCTTTAATTCACATATGATGATGTCACAATGCGATGTTGTAGGGTTCATAGGTAGGAGTGTGCAGGTTTAACATATTTAAGCTGTGAATCAGCAGGCTGTCAGCGATAGAAACAGATGTTGCGAGGAGCGCGCACTTTGCATTTTTATGCCACTTGCTGGAACTCACATTTCTTAATAAGCTTCTAAGCGTTTGAATCCATTACTTAAGTATTTTTCGTAATTTCTATACATTTTGTCTATTTTATTATTATTATTTGTCACTTTGGATATGTACATTGTTGTGCGTTGTATACTTTTATACACTCGTTCCGGTCTTATATTTTTTCCTCTTAATATTATTTAATTTCTGGTTATAAGTTCATTATACAGCCTATATAATTAGTAAATTTCGCGTACTGGTCTCTCCTGATCTTATCAAAGGTAACGGTATTTACGGCCTGTAACATATCTTCAATGGGAATCTTGCATGAATTCTCCCGTTTTGTAGGGTTATATTTAATAGGGAGTAGTCATATCATGAATGGATAAAACTGCTTTCTAAGAATGAAATGAAATTACAGTTTTTCAATATCGGAATCGTTCACATTACTCGTTATTTAAAGGAATATTCAAGGACATAATCGATTGTTTGTATTTATTCATATTTGTTGAGTTCGTTTTTCATCTAATCTATTCTTTTTACTTTGGTTTCAGATCACTTATTTATTTTTTACTTAAGGTGTCAATAGTAATATTTGCATATAGATGAATGAACAATTTAAGTAGTCTTAATTAGATGGGATTAGTAGCACTCCAGTGCCACACCTTTATTTATCAACGCCAGTAAGGTGCGGACACTCAATTTAATAGCATAGACCTTCTTCCTTTAATATGGGCTTCTTAAAAGATAGTTATGGATAGTATAAAGAAATTGTTAACCCTATTATAGATATTGCCTGTATTTGAATTAATACAGAGTATAGAAATGCAACTTTTTTCCGTAGTCTTGCTTTCAAAGTCTCAAAATGACAAAAGATGGTCGATGAAATCGTTGAGGCGCCGGTACGGTGAAACAAACTAGCAGAGTAAATATGAGGAAGACGGCGGGACTCAGCTGAGTGAATTGACTTTGTAGCAAAGGGATCTAATACTTAACGTAAAAACAAATGGGACTTCAGATTTAAAAATTCGGAACTTTTGATTGAGGTTAGAACCATTCTAAATTAATAGTTACCTATTCTAATTTGAGAAATTACAAAAGATTTACGAGCGTATTATAACAAACTTATTTTAAAGATCAGACTAATAAAAAAGAATAAACGCAAAGCTAGAATCATTACCAATATTTTTGCTTTGATTCTCCTTATGTTCTTAATATTGCGAATTTTATCACATACGTATGCCACTTTTACTAAAATACCAGCAAAGAAACAGCTTCTCTTGTTTCTTTTCGATATACGCTTTATTCTGTATTTTATCTTTTTCTCAGCTAATTTATTTAGTGAGTTTAACTAATGGGGGTATTATAGAGCAATAGTTATAATAATTACTTCAGGACTGACTGGGTCGGTGCTGATTACGCAACCTTATAATGAGGGCAATGGTTAATCACAAATAGCCAGTTGAGTCAGCTGTTCTTTTATGAATCTAATGAGTATGGGAATATAAATAATAATCAGTATATTAAACGGTTTGGCACCGTAAGTTTACTGAAATATATGAGGTGAAAATTTGCTTGTATGCTGTTGCGAAGTATATAAGATTATATACTATTTTGCAATGAGAAGAAGTATAGAAAATATAGCATACTACTCTTCAATCTCACTCCTCTGTCATTCATTGGTCTTGCTTTACTTTTTATTTAGTTATATTATTTATATGTCAAATAAAATATGGTAACAGTTAAAGATTTATTTCAGAAATGTATCCAGAGCGTTGCCTCAAAGCTATGTGTTCGGTTGTTTTTCATCCGGAGTGTCCACCTGACTCTCGTCTCGTAATTCTTCCACCTCCACAGGGACAGTGTTGCGGCAGACCGGGAACATGCCACTGTGACCAGCAAGTAAGTTTCAAGGTCATTTACATATCTTTAGCATTAGTACTTCGAAATCAAATTTATGGTTATTCTTTTGTAATAGGAGTATTCAAGTAAATAGATTTTGAAATGTTTTAGTATTTAAATGAAATTAACTAACAAAGCCATTATACAGAAATGTGAAGCTTTTGTCCCAACATGTGAACCGGGTACTGAACGAACATTAGTGGAAGAGGGTGGGCACGAACCAGGGAAATGTTGTGATCGGTTTGAATGTAGAAAAAGAGGTGATCATGAGTACAATTAGTTATTTTGAAAGCTAGATAAATTTTCTAGCCATTAAAAGATGTTATAAACGCCATCTCAAATTTAATAACATGTTAATTTTTTGGTGGAAAAACTTTAAACAAACATTTCAGAACTTCATTGCCTGTCAGTTCATTGTCCATCTCACGTTCTGGAGGAGGATGGAGGAATAGATGAGTGCCCAGCAGACAGTATTCGACCAGCAATCCATATTCCACAGAGGACTTGCTGTCCTATAAAACCTGGGTAGGATACACATTTTCATTTAAAAAAATAATGTAATTTCATCCCATAGATTCTGATAAATGTTTGAATTCATAAAAAAAAAATTTCAGATATAAATGATGTTATTAAGGATTACCAATAGCAAGTAATTTTATATAAATAGATGTCGCTGCCGTGCTGCAGTTTGCCGTCCAGCTGTTTGTCCAGAAGGAAAGAAACTGAAGATAATTAGGAGGGGCAATGGAAATCCTGGGAAATGCTGTGATGAATGGGAATGCGAGGACGATCCTCAGTCTTTAGTAATAATCTTACCTTTGTATACTTATATTTATTTTGTTATATTTATTATATTCAGTCGAAGTCATGTATACGTGATGGTAAGACCTACGCAGATGGCGAAGAATGGCACTCTTCGTTGTGCGAGGTGTGTAAATGCAAAAAGGGAGTTGCTGTATGCAGCAAGATGAGCTGCCCAAAGACACCCGGTTGGTCATTTGTGAAGATTCATATTTCATAAAAAGCTATCTCTACCTCGGATGAAAAGGTCGTTTCTTTGTTTGTTCTTTTTTATTTGATATAATATTAAAAGGTTTTGTTTTGGACGTGTTTTCTATAGGAAAATGTACTTGGATAGTTATTCCTGATGGTGAATGCTGCCCTATTTGTGTAGGATGCCAAACGGAGAAGCTAGAGAAGAAGAAAACGCATGAAGTTTGGCAAAAGGATGATTGTACTACGTATGTTTAGCGTTCTATGAATATGGACACGACTTTGCTTGATAGAGATTTTCAACTGATATAATGCCTTCAGTATATTAATTCTGCTATAATTTTAGGTGTACCTGTTCAGAAGAAGGCACCCATGTATGTGAGAAACACATGTGTCGTACGGAATGTGAGAATTCACGGAAAGTTGAGGGGCAATGCTGTCCAGTTTGTGATGGTGTGTAATTTAATAATACAAAATACAGTTCTTTCTAGGGCCTAAAATTCTTCATATAATACGACATCTAAACACCATAATTGGAACTTCTTATTAAGGATATTTTCACAGTACACTTTAGTCCACATTTTTAGAGCCAGTAGTTCTCACTCTACCTGCGACATGTCCATCTCTTGAACATTGCCCACTCAGATGTGAAAATGGTTTACGCCGGGATGATCGTGGTTGTTTTGAATGCGAATGTCTACCAATCGAACATCCTTCTGGTAGTGAATGTCCTCAAATCAGTAAACACAACTGCGATAAGTTAGTTTCATCTTTATTTCAAATTTCAATTCTATCATTGTTATTTTTTTAGGCAGTGTGCCCACGGCTATGTGAAAGATGGTAATGGTTGCGTTGTGTGCAAATGTGCTAAATGTCCTCCCCTTCACCAGTGCTTTAAGCACTGTCTTTACGGATTTGAATCAAATTCGATTGGATGTCCTGTGTGTAAATGCAGAGGTAACTTTGTAAAGGACCATTTGAAAATGTTAAGATAAATAAATAAATTAAATTAAAAAAAATTTTTTAATGGTGATTTTTTAGCGATTTCTCGCATCGATGCTAAGTTGACAACCACAGAAAAAAAGCAAATTGGTTGGGATAAATGCGTGTCGCTATCGGCAACAGGAAAATTACTAGAAAGAGATGGAGGCGAGTGGTGGAATGATGGATGTCGACACTGTTTTTGTGAAGAGAGACAAGTTGGTTTTCACATGTTATAGTAGTAATTGCATTTTAACCATATTTATTAGTATATATATAACTTGTTTATATTTGATCAACTGTATATTTAAAAAGTCGATATATAATTTAATAGAGCTTAAAATTCCAGTATAATATTCTGGCTTCTAAAGGTGTATTCTAATGCTTTGTTTTCAAGGAATTTTGTTCACTTATTTCGTGTCCCGCTCGCCCAAAGGATTGTGCTGAAAATGATTGGCAACAAAAAGAGGGTGAGTTTACATTTACGTATATAGGCGAAATATATTTAAAGTTATTTGAATCGAAATAATTAATTTTTCAAAGAAAAAAACATTACATACATCAATAATCTTCCACCTGATGGTGTGGAATTTAAGGATCATGTTGTCCATCCTGTGTTACATCCATAATTAATACCACATTATTGACAAATAAACATGAACATACTGTTTGTCAATCACCAGGAACTGGTCGTCTTTTTACAGGTAGTTTCTTTAAAATCAAACTATTAGATTAATTTGATGTCCAAAAAAATATAAGGAAAATATATGCTTAAACATCTCATTGAATTCATAAAATTTTTAGATGGGGAAACATGGCAACTAGCTCCATGTGTATCATGTACCTGCAGAGTAGGTCATGTTCTGTGCCGTACTGTCGAATGTCCCCCTATTGCATGCAAAGATCCAATAATGAGTCCCGACGATCAATGCTGTCCAACGTAGGTTTTTTCTTATTAATAACCATAAATGATCTATGGCAAGTTATATATGTTAGCCTGTTTATTTTTCATAAAGTGTAAATAATGTGATTTAAGGTGTTCGTCAACTACAGTACGCGATGATAAACTCAATCTAGAAGCTACAAATATATGTACGGATGAGGGAGGAACAGCTCATGTATTAGGTAATATAAATATGAAGTAATATTGCATGATTTCATGGCTTGATCTTGTAGGCTCCCCATGGCGAACTGATGATTGTACATCTTGCACTTGCACGGATGTAGGGAAAATTGAGTGCTATCGAGAGTCATGTGAACTATCAGAAGGATGTGTTGGTAGCCCTCTCATCATTAAAGGACGCTGTTGCCCTGTGTGTTCAGGTAACCATAGGTACTGCAAACAGTATACATTATTCTGTTATTAAATCCTATTCAGTTACAGATATTTTGTCATCCACTGATGTATGTTCGTATAAATCGTCTGTTTACTCTGTTAACGAAGAATGGATGGATGGTTATTGTACTAACTGTTCTTGCGTTACGGGTGGTCACACTGTTTGTAGAGAAATGGTTTGCCCTCAGTGTGCAGATCCTGTACCCATTGAAGGACATTGTTGTCCGTTGTGCAAAGGTTTAATGATTTTTCATAGTAAATAGTACAGTACTCACTATTGATAAATTAACTTATTTTTGTTGGTGGTGAATTTTAGACATTGGCTGGGCTGCCTTCAGTGAAGGCAAAGGCTCGATATTAATTCCACCACACGCAGGATGGGCGCCATTACCTATTATTGGTTTTCTTTTGATGTCGTTTGCCATATTTGGCCTGCTTGTAGTGTTGTTTATTCTCTACAAGAGAAGCCGCCATAATTCTAAGGTAATTCGTATATTTTAGAAAAAATGTTCAATATGAATAGTAACCCTAGAGCTTCAAAGAGAAAGTTATATGTCAGAAGTTTTCTTTTATTTAAGGATAATGATTTCACTTCTTAAGGTGCATATATTGAATTACAGAAATCTTTCGATAAAACATCAACTTCTGTACGTCTTTCCTCGTCGAAACAAATAGGATCCATGCCTCAACTGGTTGATTGGCCTGGGAGAAGAGATTCTCACAGTGATGGACAAAGTGAAAGTCTTCTTTCGACAACGTAAGTTATTTTTGCTTCAATTTTTTATGTAAATAGGCATATACATTGAGTATTTTAATAGGTCGGACACGTCAACCGCTGTTAGCTCAGCATCTTCAGGCAATAGTCCACATAATGATATGCAGCCATTGACAGGAAGAAGGAATTCATCTCGCAACAAGCTATTCCAGTGTAACGTATAGATTACAATATTTTAGTTAGGATTTATGTCCATAATATAGTCACCAGCTTTAGATTTGAGTAGATGGCATTATCAAATTCTTCAGACATGCGTTTTTTAAATTTGCGGTGGCTGGGTACTGAAATAGTTACCCATCATGTATACCTATAATCACTTGCTTACGTGTCTCCTTAATCGGTAAGCCTCATCCCTTTCCCACTTTATGCGCTCCTCGTACGTTGTGTACAGTCAGTCCATAATAGATTTGCTTAATTGACAGATGATTATTATTACTATGTATATATTCTGTTATTATCACTGATTTAGTATGATGATTCATCTTGTCACCACCCGTTTTATTAACAATTATTCATTCTTAAACGTGTTTTGGTTGTGATTCTAAATTCTGTTCCTAATTCGTCCTCTAAGTGCTATCACTTATTTCCATTTTTAGTTTCTGTCGATTTGTGCTGGTAATTAGAGTTCACAGACCACCCTGATATTCAAACGTGTCTGTACAAATCCTAATCCCCGTATTGTACAGAGCATTGTAAATACGTTGAGATGCGATGTATTATCAGCTTGATCTATCGGACTGCATCTACTCGAAATTATTGACGTTATTCGGTGTCGAATGCAGTTCAATAATCAAACTCGCTTTAAACGTGTCCGTACAATAATATGTCGTTTTCGAGCTTCATCAAAATTAATTACCAGGCATATTCTCGTGTTAATTGTTGCATTGTTTTGGGCAGCTTTGTTGTGTAGTTTGGGACCGGCCCGAATTGTCCCAGTGTAACCGTTATTATGTATTTATTACATAGTAGACTCATCGGAATAAATAGCTTTAACTCCCAAAGAGTCAATAAGGCAGAGCTTACCAAGTACATTGTTAGACAGATCTATTATACAAGTTATCTCAACTAAAGCCTACTACGAATATTGTGTAATACTTTCAGAAAAATGAATAGACGTGATTTTTAGTTAATCCTAGCATTTACCAATAGTGGAACTGGAACATCCAAGTGAATTCTTTTATTTTTCCTACAACAACAGCTAGTAGATAAATTTTAATCATATCAATATTTATCTTCAAAGTCCCCTATGGAAGTTGGCCTTTTCTTCATGAACTTCATACCTTCCTTTCTAGCTCTTCTTTGAAGATATTTGTCTAATCTGTTCTCTTGCCTTAGTTGTGCATATTTCTTCTCCATTTCCTTCATTCGCACTTGTGCTAAATGCTTATATTCAGAATTTGAACATTACAAAATCACATTTTCGCCAATAAAATGAATGCTATCAATATTATGAATAAACAGAAGGATAATTTAAAACTAGCAAGAAGTTCTCAAAAGCCCTCATTTTATATATTAGGTTAACATTACCCTTCGTTTTAAATGTTGGCCGTTCTCCACGCATCATTCTATCAATATTTTCCTGTCGAATTTCTTGTAATGTATCTTTCTTTATCTTTTTTTCAATCCTTGCTTTTTCCTGATTCTCCACTCGACGAATAGCCTAAATCCCAGTTAAAATGTGATAATAGAAAAATAATAATTTAGAACATTAAATTAGCTAAACTGGCATTTTCACCTCTTCTATTTTTTGTGCTTTTAGTATATTGCCATCTTCTTTGGATTGCTTTAACTCCATTCTCAATTCCTGCAATATTAATTTCATAAATCTTACGTTATATTTTACTCTTTAGAATTCTCATTCACATTTTTTTCGTTATTTCGAAGTTCTTCTAAAAATGAATAATTGTCTTCGAAGCAGTGTTCCTTGTAATCTCCAGCTCGGCTATCAAACCGTGGATCCCATTTCCTTGAACCAGACCAAAATGTGGTATTCATATTCTAATACATTACAACATAAGATAATGAGATGAGGAGCAATGAATCTCACCTATTACCAAGTTTTTCCTTCGGATATATGTTCCTAAATGCAGAAACACGTTTCTTAGACGATATCTCTCTTGGACGGTGTTGCCCTTTTCGCTATAAGAACTGATAAAGACGATGCAAAAACAAGATAGTTAGAAAAATACCTCTTTATGTTGCTCTTCGGTAGCACCCTTAGTGTTCCCTTCACTATTATCTCGTCCTGTTGTCCCAAAGTATGCTTTATTGAATAACTTTAATCCAATTTGCTCTTTTAATTTATGGACCTGGCTCAATGGTAAGTTCGCGAGTTCTAAAGTATTGAAATTACGTGAACCTTAAAAACCAGAATTCCTAATTCAATACGCATGTGTTAAAAAAAATAAAATGCAACAGTTTGATCCCACCTTCTCTAAAATTCACAGACACATCTTGGTTATCCTCACTAGCATCCTCTATCCTCAAAGACTGTTCCACCACCGTCTTCGAATGTTCATTTAAATCATCACTCAGATCACCTTCCTCTTTTTGCTTCTAAACATTCATAAACACAACAGCCACTTATCCGTTGGGATTTAATTAATGAATAAAGAAATAAAGAATAATTGTCCGCATATCCTATACCTTAAGAACCAATTTCCTCGATTTCTTCTTCGGAAATTTACCAAGCTGCGCACTACTCATCTACTACATAACATTAAAGTCTATAGATTATACATTGGCAATTTACGAAATAAGATGGAATAAACCAATACTAGATAAACAATAATCATTTTCAACAATTTATGTACAAAATATAATACAACAATCAGTACAGCGGCGACCTGGTTTCGAAATGCTTGCCGATTATAAGTGAATACTACCTCGAACTAATGATTATTGTAACTGAGAATCATCCGATTAAAAAGACTAGAAAATCAAATCGACCTATGTTTTAACGCGGTTGGAAAATATAACAATGAGCAATGGGGATAAATATTAGTAATGAAAATTAACAGCCTTAACGAAACTGATTATGCACTCAAAGAGGCAGAGAATATTCATTAAAACTAATAGCTACTAACAAATTTAGAATTGGTGAACAAAAAATATTGAACTTTAAATAATGCTTTATACCCTATTGAATACCTCTTTAATCATAGAAAGGCAAACGAAATGGCACAACCTATCATGCTTAAACGTTCATGAATAAAGGAGGTCGATCATCATTTACGTACTCCTCCTCCTCTTCCTCTTCTTCTTCTTCTTCTTCTTCTTTCTCTTCATGTGTTTCAGGAACAGTAGCACGCAATACCAATCGACTGCGTAACTCATTATCAATAATTGAGTCTGAATGTAAAAATATGCAAAAACAAATCTTAGAATAAATCAGTAGAAACAATTATCATGAAAATCTAGAATTTTGTCAAATAAATTTTTTAAATCGAATTTCTATAATCCCATAATTAGGTATAAGTTATACACTTTGTTTAGAGAAAGTGCAGTAAAGATTTCATCATATGTAATTGTAGCTTAGAATACATACCATCAATTTGACTAATCTGTGGTACTCCAAATACACTTTGGGTGTGATGCGGGGCTATACTAGTTCCGTATCCTACAGTCGCTGAACTTTTTCTCATACTTTCATCATGTAGTTCGCGTAAAAATAGTGTCTGTAGACGCATATTGTAACCGGCGCTGTCAAAATCGATACCTAAAAAATTAATTTTAAGATAACGAGCTAACCATACAGAAAAATCAATAAAAAATACCGCTTTTCCTTAAACTTTGTGTAAGAGACTCGATAGATTGCGGATTAATTTGAGGAATACTAGCTATTATACCACCAACTGAACCTAAAGGACCATCAACTCTATGAAGCCCATCACCTAAAAATAGGAATGATTACAACATTTATATAGTAATATAACATTAAGCTAATATATCTTACAATGTATATGCTAAAAAAGCTATGTAACTACACACCGATCAAAGGATTTCTACCAATCGTTGGCCGAACCGAGGGAATTAAAGAGTGGACGGAGTCAAATAGTAAATTTCGATCACCACCCAAAGTAGATGGATGAATGGCTAGTGCGTCACGCTCTAACTAAAAAAATTGATATTTTCCATTTGATAAAGTATATATATATATATATAT
>JAJAVP010000014.1:194897-275408 GCA_020740425.3 Heterorhabditis indica
TAGTGCAGGTTCACAAGAGTCTATAAGCACCAATAAACATCATCAAAATATAAATCCACATAAACATATATAGTACAAAATTTTTGAACGTTTCCTTTGTAGTAGTTTATATAATTACTTTCATGAACCTATTAGCAAGATTTAAACTTGTTACCCCTAAACAATAACATAGTATATCAATGAAATATGAAAGTGATTTACTAAGGTTTCAAAAATAAAAAATGTAAATTGAAATCATGCACACCTCGTTCCACCGCAGTCGTAACACTATCCAATTTATTCCACTGTGTATCACCATGCCTAGCTACATCCATAAGAGCAAATGAGCATATATCACCTAATCCGTTGACTCTAACTGTGTTATGGTGGAAAAATAGAACTAGGTTACGACATTGGGGGCGAATCCTAAAAATCCCTCTATTTCCACTCGTATTAGCAAATGTTAAGAACAAAATGAGAAAAATAGTTTTAAAAAATATTATTCCCATCTCTGCTAATAATTTACCAAAAAAGTAAGATGAACGGAGTTAATAAAGGGCTAGACAGTTCCTGAAGCACAAACATCCATTTCAGTTGAAATAATTGTTCGAACTGATGACGAACTTGATCAGTATGAGCCTGAAAATCATTCAAAATAACAAAATGAAATTAGTAATATACAACAAACATCGCAGACTAACTTTTCCTTTCCATTCAGAAGGGACATAGTGCAATTCACTAGTAACATGAGTGAGTAACACTTCAGGTTGCCACACAAGGTTTTCATCAGAAATCATACTATGACAGCCTATCAAAATAACACCACATATGGATATTACAGTAAGAACATGCTCTACCTGAAATAAAACTGCATATTAACCAGTGAAATAGATTAAATTAAATTACCCAAAAATCCAAATTTTCAAGTGTGAAAGTTAAATTCAATCTCAAACCTGAAGCACATCTTCATCCCAAGCAGATAAAATTGCAAGTACTCCAGCAACTGCACCTGCGATGAATGCCATGTTCTTAGCAAGTATTTCAGTAAGAGGAGAAAAAAATTGATTGAGGTAAGCGTTGGCATAAAAATGAGAACGATTCAAACGAGCAGCTAATTCGTGATCAAGTTCATTAAAATGACGTACACGGTACCTGAGTTAAAATATATATCAAGATCTGAGAAAACCATATATTACTTAGGAATGATAGTTTAAAAATTTATATATAAGAAATACAAACCTTCCGTAATTTGAATAGCGACGCATTCCTAATGCATCTGGTCTACGCTTTATCAGTTCAGAAAGAGTGAAGAATGAGTAAAGAATTTGGTATAAGAATATTAGCGGAAAAAGCATCAGGTTTAACAAGCCATATAACGCCACCTAAACAGCAATGCGTAAATATCATTCCTTCTGAGTAAATATATGCAATAAGTTATTTCTAGTCTTATCATAAAGGTCGATAAAATTGAGATAATAACACTAAAACTACAGAGCTAAAATAATGAAACTGCAGAATTAAGCATGAATTTTAAAGAAAGATCACTGTAAAAATGAACTTACATTTTTTTCCATTTGTCTAGTCAACATATCGATATTATCAGGATTTTTGTACTCTTCCTTTAAATAGGGACCATCCCAAGGAGATGATGAACTAAAATACTAAAAATACTGACAACTCTATATAATAAGATTATATAACTAGGCTGGCTATATGACTATAAAGTACCTGTAGAACAAAAATCTTTTTATGTTTGTTTTCAAGCCATTCGGCAAGTATGTAACTTCTCCAAAGAACGGGAGATGAAAGACAGGCGGCAATTTTCGCTGAAGTCCTGTTTCTTTAGGAATGTATATTATATAGGAGAAATAATAGCAACTTACCATGTTAACCAAAGCAACAAAATAATTCTTGAACCGAAGAATTCTGTTGTAAAGATCAATAGAGGACAGATGATCACGATGAATCATTAATTGTAGGCGTGGTTGTACCTATAATACACCGGGCAACTGTTGCTTGATTAAGAAAACTAAAATTAACTGAGTAAAGAAGTTTTTGAAAAAATTTTATATACATCACATATTCGTTTTACAACTGCATGCCATGTCAAATTGGAAAGTTGAGCATCTTCAATGAGGAGCGCTAAGTTGTAAAATAGTTGTATCTATAAATGGCAAAATATAGCACTTTAAAAAAAGAATAGAAGCTTTCAAAAACTTTAGACCTCATGCAACTGGATTAAGTAATATGTGGTCTTTACAACACGAGAAATCCAGAAAACGACAGCGACTGAAATTGAAAGTACCACTAAAGGATGCAGTTGACCCGGACAGTTGGCAATAATCGCATCCTGAACAAAGATGCGATAAATTCTTATAACTTCTTTAAAGAAATCAGAAAATAAGTAAACAATTTTGCGGTGTTGCGGAGAAAATATGAACCTGTGAAAGAAAACTAACGTTAAAAGTTCTTTTCCCCGAAACTGGAGTACCCGTAGATGTTACGTTTTTATTAGCAAACAGTACGTCATAATCTACACACTGCATGAAGAACGTAGAAAATATCTTGAAGTAGGTTAATATAAGACTAAACCATCCAATAGAAATATTATGAAATATAATATCAATTTTAGGAATACAATATGAGCAATCAATCATTTTAAACATAAACTTACCACAATAAAAATAAACTGAATAAGATTGAATATTTTTTTTACACTGATGCTCATAAAGCCACCACCCTGATGGTATTCATACACTCGAGTAAAGAACTGAAAATAGTCCATTCATCAGTAAATCCATATATTTAAACTCTTTACTCAATTTTACTTCCAATATTTTAAAATCAGTGGATTACCTGATCAAGATTCTCTATGTGATCCCATCTATGATCGTCTCCACGTGAGGAAGATGCCATAGCCGGTGGATTTCCAGTCAGAGATATATCTTCAGTGTGACCAGAAGCTCTGTGATTTAGTGGAGGTGAATGATAACCGTCACGAACTGTGCTAGAAGATCCAGCAATTCTAAAACAATAACAGTTCTATCATTTTAAGCATTTATACTAAGTCAAAATACATTCGAAACTAACGAATGTTAGTTACTAACAGTTGGTACAAAATAAGACTTACAATGGAGCCGCCTCTGAGGTGCCACCTCCACCAAAAAGAATATTGCGACCTGTACTTACAATCGGAAGATTATTGTCGCATGTGCTTGCCCTAATGTCCGATTCCTCGTAATCATCATCAATCCTCTAGAAATTAAACTTTATATTTAATTAATTTTTTTGCTCCAATATTATAATAGCCCATACTTATGAAGATATCCACATTAGTGGTACTTTAATTTCTGCAAAAAAATGCTAAAACAAACCTGATATGATTTTTTTGATGACCACATGCAAGGTATTTAATCAAAAGCCACTAATAGCTGAAATTAAACAATCAATTAATACTACTAATACTACACAACAAATCCATGCATTATGCATCCAACCATTGAAATTAATTATAGAAACATTATCCTAAGGTCTTTGCTAAGTAAATAATATTAAATTATCAATAGTTTCAGTAAGCATGGGTAGGTAATCAAAAGCAACTTCAGCCTGATATACTGAAAGAGCAGCTGTTAGAGGTATCACATTTGAATCAGCTGACGCACTTAAAAATAATGCACTCACTTATCGTTCCAGGAACCTCGTACAAAAAAATTTGGGATTTCCATAATAACTTCAATCTGTTGTACTCACTGACGAAGGCTTCACAGTGTTATTATGTAATAACTAAAGTATATTGTGGAAATAATATAAGCTATCAAAAACTTTTATTATTAGATATGACCCTATAATTCAAATTTCTGAACAAATATTGCAACAGTTCAGTATAACATCTCAATAATTCAGTGAGTATGAAACAAGAGTTGTCTACAATACAAACTGAAATATCAGTCACAAAATTACCTATAAGGAACAAAATTAAAGAATCGTGCTAGTTAAAATAACGGACGTTAAATGTGATTAAATATGATTTTGGTTAATAACAACAATTTTTATATAGTAACTATAGATAAAACCTCAACCAATCAGTACAATTTGACGTCACCCTCGTAGTACTAATAAAGTTTCATTAAATGCTTGTAGCCAAGCCAACAGAAGCTCGCGAGAATCAGCAGAAAGAAGTACACTACAAACAATATTATGAGCATTTATTTAAAATAGGAATTCTCTAAACCAACCGTTTTTTCTCCATGATGGAAGGAGTAGTAGATACAAGTATATCAATACTAAATGCAAAAGGTCTTGGACACTGCTCTGCGCTACATGGTACCAACTCTTCATTAGTGCACTTCGTTAGATCCATGTGGGCAACCGGATTCTTCAAGAGAAAGTGCATATAATTACGATAAAAAACGGGAAAAATTATACCTTATTTATTCGCTCATCGTCAGGATATTTCCAGAAAAATACCATTCCCCGACGGAGAACTGCCCAGTAGCGTTCCCATGACGCCATACCACTAATTGTTTGATACATTGTCTAAAATTAACAAGCCCATTCTATAATCAATAATTTCACCCATGATAAGATACTATTAACTAAAAAATAGTCACCAAAAATCCCCTGTTATCTACTTCAATAGCTGGAGGCAAAGTAGTGCATCGAGAAAAAACTTCAATTGTTCCCTCCAGTGGATATTCAGCATCATCCAGGTAGAATTTATTAGTGCCCACAGTATCTCTATTCAGTACGATATATCCACATCGTACAAAATCGCCAAAGGGTTGTTCCAGCCCACTTCTATTAGCTTTACGGGCTACTGCAATATATATCTAATAAATAGGGAAATGACTTTAATAGTAGAAAACATACCAGGCGTTAATAGGTTTCGACATTTATTTGCGATAGTACTAGCACATGAAAGTTCCTCAGGTTTGACCTTCGATAATTTCTAAAAAATGATAACTTGTATAACTCATATATATACATATATGACCTGTTAGTTGAGTAGATAAATACAGTAATTATAATACTTAAAGATAAAGTGAATTAATGGTATATCAATTGCAATATATCTAGTGGCTAGATAATCATGATCTTTTGATCTAAGTGATATCATCCACATGATACATGCTGGAACAATTACAATAAGCAAACTTAAGCGAGTTAAAACAATGCCAAAATTACTGATATTATTCAAAGAATATTACTTTACTAACCATAGCATAGACTTCTAAAATAACGCTAAAGTCAACAGGAAGATTAGAGAATCGAACATTTTCAGCAAAATGTAACTGCCTTAAACGCATCTGGTGATGCGCTAACAATGATACTGGTCCTGTTGCCTCAACTTCTGCCCCACATTTTAGTAGGACAACGAATGCATATGAAGCATCTTAAATAAATACTACATATCGCATAACTAAATGAAAATTAGTAAATGAAAAGACTCACTAATATCTGGCTGTCTTTGGCAAAAGTTTCTATTCAAATGCACTGTAATATTCGAAATAAACATGCTTCCTTTCAGGTCGCGATTAACGGGGGGCGGAGGGTGACGAACAGCAGAAAGAGCAGAGATTCGCTTAACCTCACGTTTCAGCATCTCAACGCGCTCACGTGCTACTAGTAGAGTACGCTGGGCCGAAAGCTTAAATAAAATAACATCAATTAAATGGTCATAAACTTAGAAGTTCAAAACATATTCCGTTAATCTAAAATACCTCTTGCATAGACTTCTGCTTTTTTCTTGCAAGAACTAAAACCTTTAGAGTCATTTCGATCTGTTCTTCTTGCGTTCTTAATTGATGGTTAAGCTTCTAAAATGACGTATAACTTATAACTATATTTGCTTATCACTATAGAAGATCATTTAGCTACTAACATTAATCTGGCGTTTGTATTCTATGGTTGGATCCTGACTTGCCGTGGTGATGGAGCTAACAAAGGAGTCTTCCATGCGAACAGCTTGAAGAAATATGGCCTAACAGTAAATATTATATATGTAAATATTAATTCCTAACCCGCGTGAACGGTTCCAATAGGACTATCCATAGGTGTAGAAGTAGCTAAAGCCGATGGTCTACCAGAAATACAAGAACGAGAGGCGTAGCTGGTTGCATCAATCTAACAGATTCATTTTATATGGTACCTTAGAACGCGGGTTCTTTATGTACTACCAAGATTAAGTGTGATTTTACAAATTTACTAGAATATTAAAAATTACTGTCTGGTATAAATCACCTTCTGCCCAATTGTTCCTTCTCTTGACCTATATGCAGAAACACTATGACCAGCGGGAGGAGCAGTGATAGGTGAAAATCGAATAGTACTATCACTAGATGGTAATGTCATCCCATTTCTACTCTCCCGCTGCAAATTCCGATAACCACTCACCTAGAAAAATTTTAATTAATTAAGAACAGACTGTATTAGGAGTGCATTAAACTGTTAAATATTTACACACAGAATACTTGAGATTTCCTTTACGATATATTTGATCCGGATTCAAACTACGATGTTCCTGATGAATAGTACCCAGACGACTAGTGATATCGCCATTAGAACATCTCTCTCGGTCTACGGTGCTTAGACCATCATGTTCCTACACAATATAAAGGATTAGACAAAAAACTAATTTGAAAATATCTTCCTAGTTAAACGGCAATTAATTATAAGTTTAAACTTACATCTACGAATTCAAACATTCTATCTATTTGTCCATTTAAATTTTCTTCGTCTATATAACCATCTCGTTGAAGTGTAACATAATCGTTAGTTTGTGACGTATGGGATCTTGATGGGCGACTATCAGTACGGTAAACTTGAGCATATGTTTGGTCATCTTCAACGTTGTACTCGATACGACGCTCAAATGTAAGCTTTATTTATAATAATATTAAGATTATATCGAAAATAATCATTTTATTCTCTACATTAAAAGGAAATTTCAATACATGAAGAGCTTTCTGTATTATTAAGTCACAAATGAAGACAAGGTTAAGAAAACAAATAACCTTTCGTGGTACTTGCATATCCATATTTGTAATATGACCAGTGGATGAAGTGTGCTTACTCCCCATAGCAACTCTGACAAAACTTTCAAAATTATCGCTTATGTATTTCTAGATGAATTGCAAACGTAAATACCAATTCAAACATTATAAAATTCAAAAATAATATTTCGTACCTAGTATGTGTATTCCTTTCGTATGCACGGTTCTTATCAATACTTCTCATAGATGAATAGCACTGACCGATTGAAGCTCTTTCAGCAGAGATATTGTACTCAAAGTTAGCCGCAATCGCTCTTAAATAAAACATAAAATACATTTTAATTATGTACCAGTTCAAATAATGGTACTTGCTTCACACAATTTCCTTCAGATGGAGATCTATTTCCATCCTGATGTACAACAGCTGCTTGCACTACTGGAAAGTGGATAGATGAAACTCGACCAAATGCATTCCCCAAATGATCTGAATTTATAAAATTTCTAGAATAACATTTGAAAAGAGCTGCACAACAATCTAGAAAAAATCATCTTTACCGTTCTGATCTGTTACAATATCAAGAGGTGTTGACGTTCTCCTGTTGTCTAAGTGACTATCAGCAGAATCAAGATCGTATTCATCACCAATGTCCAACAAGGCTTCATCCAACCTGACAATAAACAATGTAACATTAAATAGGTAACATTACATTTAAACCTCTTACCCATTATGTTTGATAAAATGTATCTTCGACTGAAGCGGATTATCATATTGCCTTTGATCGGTTATAAATTTATGCTCGTTATACCCACCATAAGCTTGATGGTGGTCGATGATGCTGTCATCTTAAGAATGAAAAAACTTAAGTATCACACAACATACAGCATGTGATAGATACTTTAAGGAGTGTACCTTTGCTTATAACTAATTCTTCTGTTTTCATAATCAAAGAGTCATTTTGACTTGGCTCGCTTTGCCTTCTGACGCGAGCTTTAGTTTTGTGGACTAGTACATCAGCTTCTTTGGTAGCAGTAATAGTCATTTGATCGAAAGCTGCAGCGAGGTCACGAATGTGACCACGAGGTATGTGACGTCTGAAGAATAAGATATCTAATGAAGAAAACTGCAACGGAATTTAAACATTTTACCTTACAGTACTGCCTATTTTTTTATGTTTTTTATCCTCCCAACGTGCATCAGGCCTTTTTATCTGAGTCGTGTACCTATACTCACGTACTTGCCACTTATATGGGCTACTAACTGAAAAATAGCCTGTCATATTGCAGAGCTTCAATAAGTAAAATTAAATACAAAATGAATTGAAAAATTGAAGATAAAACAATAAGCTACTACATGATGTTCTTTCTGATGGAGTGCACGTAGATGACATTAGTTCATTTATGTTTTCAGCTGCAGTCTGGAAATACTTTTGAACTTGAGAATACAAAAATCAAGGCCAACTAAAAATTAGCAAACTATTAAGATTAGCAGTATATACACACATCTTTCATAGAAATTCTTGATATTGCTGAGACAGTCAAATCCACTTCGTTCTGATTTTTCTTCCTATTTGCAAAATTCCGCCCGTTAAATGCTCTTGTACTTTTGGGAGTTGAAGGTGGCCGTGAATCAGCAATTACCTAGTAAAATTTAGAAATAGATATACTAACAAAGCAATTAGGAGATCCACCAAAACAAAAAAGTTACTCTACCTTCCTTCGCAGATCATCAGCAGCCTCTTTAGATATTATATGGTCATCATTACCATAAGACATTTTAAGTGGTTGTACCAAATTGTTAGAGTTCTCGTCGGTCTAAAATAAAATTATCAACAACTTGGTAGACATAATCCTTATTAAAATCTATAAAAAACAATGTTATCTAATGAATTATATTGTTTAATCAAGCATTCTTATATATAATATATTACCAAGTGAGATTCATAGTGAATCACTGTCATCTGTGGACTAGAAACTGGTGTTGTTGTTGATTGTGAAACATTAGTATGGCGATGGCGCTGTTGCAACATATTAGTTAAAACCATAGCTGCCGGATGCTTCAAAAGCAAAAATTTATAACACATTACTACTAACAACAATTTTAACGTACCCCTTTCCTTTCAAAAGATTTGTCGGAAATGGGTCTGCTGATATTTGCCATTTCATCTTTCGATGTATATTGCTGACAATATTCTCCATTACGGTTCATGGCAACTGTAAAACACTACATGATTACTTAGAAATAGAACTTGTCTTTCATGTATAAGCTATACATACATGTCATTTTGTCAAGAATTACACTGATAAATATGGTTTACGATTAGTTAAACATCACTACTTAAACAGACCCATAAGACTTTCGGGGACTTGACGTTTACGTATCGTATCACCAGTTTGTACTGCTATTTCAACACGGTCAATGAACTAAACAGATCATTAGTAGGAAATACAATGTAATATGTAAGAATTCAGTACATGTAAAGTGACAACGTACTCGAAAATGAAAAATTCAGCCAGAATATTTTAAAAAATTTTATGTTGCGAAACAAATTCAAAATAATACTACTGAATTTCCCCAGAACCTTGTCTTTGCTCTCATAATCCATACGTCTAACTTGAGTCTTATTTAAGCCAGGAGACACCTCATCTCGAATCACTGATCCACGAGTAGCATGCGGCTGAAATAATTTTAGAAAGATAACTAATGTCTATAAAAATTAGAATACCCTAAAAAAGCAAACCGTCATTGCACTGGTTACAATAAGAGCTGGAGGGACAGAATCATTATCCAGAGATGAAAAACAAGGGCGACAAGTAGCAGAACATGGATCCTAAAATACACTACAAACCACTAAGTACACATAAAAGAAACTACTTGGCCAAACTGCTAGCTTAAATTAACCACAGCGCAGGTAAATATTAAAAAAAACAATTTTAGAAATAAGATTTTTAAAAAAACATACTAGATTAACAAAATACGACTCATTGATACTTGAAGCCTTCACAGCTTGGGGAGTGCTCTGGTGCTCGTTTGTAGGACGGAAAGGCTAAAATACAGCATTCACAAACTACATAAACACATCTAAAAAAAATTTTAATACACCTCTCCAATAGACTCATTAACTCCAAACTGATCATCAGGGTGACTATACAATTCTGGCATATTAGAGAAATGAACACCATCCTGACGCCGAACATCAAACGATTTTGAAGGAGCATGCGATTTCTCAAACAAAAACAATACACTTCAAAAAAGACAGAACGAACAATTTCCTTACTTTTTCATCTACTAAGGAGAAATTGCCATTTTCGTCTACAACTGAGAAATCTCCACCTCTTGCTTCTTCACCTACCACAAGCCTCTCCTGCTGTAAAATAATAAAAAACATGAAAAAATACAAATTTAAAAAAAGTAAAACATACAGGAAAATGAAACCACAGTCCTTTATGAGTCTCAAAACCAATTACATTATCATCTCTAGTGGGAATACAATTAACGCCACCATATTCGACGCCAGCATTTGAGTTCTGAAATCAACCGCCACATTCCACACCCACTTCCTCTGTAAAGGGACTTATTGATCTTTGAGTGTACGCTTTGTCGAGAAACGGAGCGTGACCGGGAACCAAATGGACCACCCTCTTCGAAACCACCATTGCCGTATGAATTCTTAAATACCTAACAGTATTGCCCTTGAGATAAGGATAAACGAAGATATTGCGATCTGAATGTTACGAAAAGACGCTACGTCTCTACCTGACGGGAGGTTTAAGCTGCGGTCGTAAACTCAAGACTTTCCGACGACTACATATCATTTCCATGTCCTAAATATAATCAACGTAAAACATCAAACTTTTAATTCTTTTGTCGCGAAATAGAACATGTTTTATGAAAATCGTTATCGCTTGGAATATCACCATTTGTCTGGGGATTCTGTTAATTATTTATAATAGTGGTTATTTTATTGCTTATCAGTATTATATTAACTCACAATGCCTTGTTTAGACCTAGTTTGAGAATAAGTACTATATTTGTTACTCTATTTTAAATGATTGGTTTTAACTTCCAAGTATACCTTTTTATTGTATATGCAAATAGTTTACTTTAGGCGTAATATATACGGGGCTTATATATATTTAAAATTTAAGGGATATTAAAGACTTTGATATTTAAAATTATTTTTTTACGCTCATTATATGTTGAATTACTGTATAATTAGGTTGTCCTCTATAATCAAATAAATTGTTTTGCCACTTTGATAAATTATTTTGACTTAGCATATGTGGATTCTGAAAATTGTAAATTTAACGCCGTTGATCGAAAAAACTTATATACAAAGTAGGTCTGTTTTAGTCCTTGATTATATTATAAAACCTCCAATTCCAAGTTATATCACTTTTAGATATATGATCATATTCGAATGGTAATGTTCTCATAGAAATACCTTATTTAGATTCGAAGAATCTTGTTCAACTATATTGTTTTCACTTAGGCTAGTTGTTGAGCCCAGACAGTTAGGAGCAGTGATATAGTCTGGACTTAGTGCTCCTTTGCGGACCAATCCCTTGATAATCTTTGTTTAATTTATGTTTATTAATGCATGGTTTATAAGATCTTGTCTACAACCCAATTAATGAAGTTATTAAGATAATTATTTATAACAATTATTCATTTATACGAGTGTTTTCTATTTTTATGTTATAGTGTTATGATATAATCATTATATATATATATATATATATAGTGTGAACAGATTTTTTTTTGATTCTCATCCAGTAAGGTAGCTAACCTGTGTGGCATCTTCAAAGAGATCCTCATCACCGACACTTTCGCAATCGAGACTATCAGTATGAACCGACTTTAATAAATGAAATTGTATATTTCCAGTCAACATTTTGGATACTTTTAATATGTGTACTTACAACTTGTCCTTTAACACTTTTTTCTGATTGTACACCCGACCAGTCAGTTTGCATATCCGACGTGATCAAAAAATCAGTTGACTGTAGCATGCTCTGGAAGTACAATTGTTCTTAGTAAATACTTCAATGAGGCATAAAGTTTTGGTGTAAAGGAAACAAAGTGTTTCAGACTCACTTGTCTACTACCATAACTTCTTCCTGATTGCACACTAATTCTTCCGTCTACAGGTGGATGCCCACCAACGTATACAAATTCATCGTTATTTGTGTGAATTGAGAGCTACACAAATAAATATTATCTACACAAATTATATTTAGAAAAAAAGCTCAAATGATACTATTCAAATCTACCTACCTTGCTAAGACGATGACTTGAGAACTTCCCATCGTTATTAACCGTACGAATGGTAACCTATATATTTCTCATGGAATGTCCAAAATAAAATGACTTATTTACGTAATTTATTTTTAAATCACAATACTGTGAAAAATAAACGAAAATACCTGGTCGGGGAAACCATCTCCATCATCTTCATTCATAGTAAAATTGGGATTCTCACAAACAAACACAGGAGTCTCGACTTCACCTTAATTATATGAATCCAATTCAATCAAAAAGTTCAAAAATATATCTAAAATAGGGGAATTTTATATATTGTTCTGGATAATATCTAACATACCGTCCCCAGAGGTAGAAAAGGAATTTTCATTCATCACTTCGTATTTTTTATCCGGAACTTCAGCCCCCCCAGATCTTTCTTCACCAGTGTTCGAATACTAAGCATAAAGAATACGATAGGTAACAAAACGCAAATCGTATTTTTGTTTTATAAAATGTATAGCTCTAGCCACTACCAAGATGAACAACCCACCATGCTCATTCCCAAACCAGATTTGTTCAGATGGTGAGTCAATTATCTAATCGAATATATTCTAGTAAACTGATTTCTTGAATCAGGGCTGCGCGGGTAGAGAGATTTTTCAAATAGTTATCGTATAGACATGTGGCGTGTTAATTTACTGGTTAATATAGTAGTAATAATTTTAGGCAGGATTGCTCTTGGAGTTACCTATATGGAAATTTATTCTTAAAATTATGAAGATATTTTATAAAAGATTTAAGCTGTGCAAGTAATATTTTAATATAGATAACTATCCAACATGCGCACAGTTGAAATATTATGCTTATCAAACTATTCATTTTCAATATCAAAGATAAGTAATTTTTTGAGATTACTGGAAAATAAACAGTAGATTACGAAAAAACACTAGATATTACTGGTCGATGTGTACAACTATTGTATTTATTGAAAAACTATCAATGCCTATATATAACTTGTAATTGATCTTTATGCTATGAAAGGTATTAACCATCAATAACGTTGTCGTTGTAATTACTGAGTGGTTATATAGGAAGTAAATTCTAAAATCCTGTACGTTAAGAACTTATAAGTAACGATATATCTCGTCATTAATGTATTTTCGTTCAATGTAAATGGCCTATTAATTTTTGATGCATCCACTCATTTGACTTATCACCATTGGTTGCTCTTTATTCTACCACCTTTCTTTTGCCGTTTTATGTATGCAGTTCTAATAAATCGTTCAGTAGTTATCAGAAATTCGTCTTATTGTATGCCAAACTAAACTCGTAGTTCCAGCCACCCTCATGATCTAATATTGCTCATATAAGACGAATTGGAAGGTCTGATTTTTGATTCTTAATCCATAAAAATTTTTTCATGAGGTATTTCAAGTTCTTTTTTTAAATTATGCAGCAAAGCATGAACCTAGATGATGTTGAATCCAACTGAATATGTAACGCGGAAGAAGAGTGTTCTGTTCTTTTTCTTTACAACAGTATTTTAATTTGTAACATGTAAGTGAAAATTGAGAAATATACCTATACGACAATACTTTTAAAACTAGATTTCTATTTTGCTCACTACGTAGGTATATTTTCTACATATTTCGGTTTTAATTGGCTAACTTTTATTTGATGCCTAAATTCTTAAATCAAATAGTCTTATACACGAAACAATGGCATCATTGACTTTATAGCCTTCATAGAGAAGAACACAAATTATTATTGTGTATATAGTTTAGGACGAATTTCAAATCTCTAAGCATTTCTATGTCAAAATTTAAACCAGTTTTATTTTATATTTTAATGTTATCTTTACAAAATTGAATAAAATTCACATAGCTATCAAATAATGTAGTCTGCTAGATTTTATTATGTCTGTAATAACGCTTATTTATCCAAAAACAATTTTTATTCTTCATAAAAGTGTAGCATAGGAATCCTTCTTTATAATTCAAGATCTAGTTGCTATTATACCGTTTGGCAGAATCTGTAGAATACAATTTTATTGATACAAAACAATTTAGTGACAAAAACAATAAAATACGAAAATGTGGAATGTAATACAATTTGTATGAAAGAAACTATTTGCATATCAAATGTCATTTTAGGGTGACAGTGCTAATTTAAAGGAATATATGATTTGTACATTTGGGTTATGGAGGCATTATATAACTGTAATGAATCAGTTATTTGTATTATTTAATTTAAAAAAGAATGATATAAAATTACAGGTATGTACCGAAATGCCAAGGTTGTGTAGAATGTAGTTTAAAAATGGTCAATGGTACTGCTAAATAGGTACAAAACATACTGCGCAGCATGTTTATATTAATAAGAAATCACAGCTCTAGGTTAAATAATTTTAGAGCCATTGTAAAATATATCTGATTAGTATCAGAATAATTCTATTTTAGGTGGTTCTTAGCAAACATTTGCGGTGTTTAACAGTTATAACCTGTTTTTAGATCTGATTACGTTGATGAGCTTACTTCTTATTGACTTGTGTTGATTACATAATTCATGCCAATCTCTTCTCATCTTTATGGCGCAGGGATTGTCTGGTCTATTTGCTGCGCTTTAATACCAGGATTGCCGACGCCACAATCCACTATGCTCGTCATCTGAAATAAAAGCAATCCATATATAGCTTAATCAGATATCATAACACATTTCATGTATATAAGGAATATTTTCAGTCTATGTACGCAAGACATCATTTATGGCTATATCAACGGCCACTAGAATCGTTTACCATACCACTTTAGATTTTCGACATTTCCTTTGTAGACCACTGCTTCTTTAATTTTATTTCAACAATTAACTGTGGCTTGTATACGTCTATGGACTGAATAGAAATTTACTAGGAAACAGTAAAACACTAATCGATAACTATATTAAGAATACACACCATAGTTGGTGTTTGAGACCTACATCCTCTGAGGTATGGGCCGAAACTTCCTTGAAAATCCTTTTGGAAGTGGGATGATAAATGCACAAAGCATTTCGGGATCTGGAAACCTGGGCGAGTCACTTAACCAGGTATATACATATACTTTCTATTTTTGGTTTTTATACTTTTCCGTCAAATCTCCCTATGTATGACTTTCACTTTTTTCGTTATATATTTTCCCTATGAATAGCCCTTTTTATGAATGTAGGAATATTCTAATTTCAAAGAACTTTTATTTATATATTGTGTGAATTGATAGTTATACGCACTTAGCCTTTATTTCAAAACGGAAAGTTTTAGTTATAAAACACTGGTTATATTTATTCAATTAATCGGCTTTTTTGCAATATATATAAATAAGTTGATAAAGACTAATTAGTCTTAAAGTAGTAGCCATTGTAATTCAGCCCAACTTTCAATTGCTAACAAACAACGTGTACTATTTGGCAGTTTGTTTGAGCATTTGTTCTATATTAAAATTTATTTGGATAACAATCTATTAATTAATTCCTTTTTGTTAGAGTTTATTTTCATCCAGCTAATGGAAAAGATTCTCTAGTAGCTTGGTAATCCTTATATTCTCGTACCCATTATTACCGTATTAGAAGCAGCGGTCTTTGGTAATAATAGGTTTTCTCTGGTAGCCTAATGGACCATAAATAATGTTTGCAGGAAAAAAGTGGGAAAACGCATACTGTGTTAAGCATTATGTTATTTATCCTTATACCTTTTTAGTTACTAGTTAATTAATCTCTTCACATTGTTGAACAACCACGTCTTCAATCCTTCGTTATAACTATGCTCACACCTCTTCCTTAATCTATTTGAATGACCTCGTACGGCAAACAAGCTGTATCTAACGAGCCTCAAATATGGTCATACCACACTCCTTGATATCTATATGTCAAATTACTACAGCACATACTATGTTGAAATATTTGTTTATGAGTGAAATTATTACTTGCCGCAGTACTGAGTAGACTTTATACTTTATTAAACTATTTAGATTGCAAATAGAAGTGACTCTTATCACTGCCTTACCAAATTTCGAAAATGCTGCGTAAATAGGAACATTTCGAACTAAAACTAGAACTAAATATTTGCCATAAAACATAAATATAAAGTTATCTAAGAAAAGCTACAGGTTTATACTATGTCATTGTAGTTGATTACACGTTTTTTAATTTGTATGATGACTACTTCTCAATATTTTCTTCCATTTATTAGCATATTCGGTTGGCGTGACCATGCCAACAATAATCCGACCCCAGGTCTTGTTTGTATAGATTATTGTATGTGTATCAGTCGATGCAACTTACCTTGCAACTATTGACAGTGAATCGACGAGGTCAGTGGAGATATGAAGCGATACCAAGAATTAGTTGGGCCTATATAGGATAGTGAAATAAACTAACATGCCTATTTCAGGTTTATATTGAAATTCATCAAGTAAAAAGAATGTAAACAAAAGTGCAATAAACATGGTACGGTGATCTCTTTTCATACACTAATTCTGGTCAATCCCTTAATTGTCGACCATTTCGGTTAGTTTAGAGTTATGGAAGGGTACTGTAGCATAGGTGATCAATGCTATTGGTGAATGTGAACTTAATGTAAACATAATTAGGAGCATTTATTTTCTTATAGCAAATACTTCAAAAATACATTCAAATTAATATGTGGACCATTACTAGGTTAAGCGTGATATGGTATTGAAATAGTTCTCCTTGTGCGTGGCCTACATGAATTTTGATTGTGTAAGCATTTCAAGAATGCCTAACACTTAACTAGTACTTATGATAACGGATTTTTGCTCTGTAATTTATTACCAAAAAATGAGATTTATCCAATTAAGTGGAAAATTGACTTGCCTAAGTATATTACATGATCAATATAGCAAAAATCCAACTTCAAAACACTAAGCCTTAGACGAATTATTTTATGATGTTATAATCTCTATCAACGTACTTAGTTTTTGAGAAGCTTTCTTCATAAAATTAATCACTTTAATGGACATATGTAGGTTGGATATAGTTCATATTATACCAACATTCAATTTTACATTCAATTTTCGCTGAATTCGATTTCGCCGGTCGGAATCAATCACCGCGATCCGCTCGATTGCGTCGCCATTCACTGTTTACAACCAATGTGCTATGCCAAACACGAACTAAGATGGATTATAATAGTCTATGAACTAGAGGACAGGAAGTAAAAAGCCAGATCGATTAGATGTCATCGGACTATTGTGTAAATATTTCTTTGGGACACGATTATATATTTAAAGTAGAAGAAAGGAAAAAATTATACTAAGAGAAATTTTCAGGTTCGTGTAGATTCAGCGTTGCACATATACTAAAATATTGAGTCTGATTTTTGATGAGCATGTGGAACTTCTTAGGAAATGAATCAAGATATTAGGCAACAAACTAAAACATAGGTTTATCATGCTACGTATGAAAACCCTTTTCAATCACTTTGTCTTTTGTTTAAATATCTATGATACCCTTTGTATGCAAATTGATATGACGTAAGGATCTTGAAGATGGTCATATGCAAGCATATACACCTGGCTCATTACACAATACATCCCTAATTATACTGTACAGTTATTTCCGGATTAGACATCTCTGGTCATATCTGCTGCTCATTTTTAAACACATCCAGCTGCAACTGCTCTCTGCTAAACTATTATTCGTAAAAAATTCAATTTGATGGAGTCTACTTTATATGAACTCTATCACTGTCTTTCCAATAATTTACATATAAACCGTATAATAAATAACAAATTTGGATAGTAGCGTATATGTACCAATGAAAATTACTTAATCGAATCCATAGAGACTTTAAAATTTTCTAATTTTTATTGTTTAATTTTATGTAAATACCTAGGTAAATCGAAACAAGATTTTGGCCTGCCTAAAACTTGAATTAACCCCCATCCAACATATAACGGTTCGCACATGAACTCATTGGTTCTCTACCGTAATCCACCAGAGAGCAAGCTAATTTTCCCACGCTGCAAATGGCTCTCGGCACAACATTTGCATAAGGAACCAGCTGACTACGATTGAGGAGAGCTAATTGACTACTGAAGACCAGAAAATGGCTCTTGAATAGACACACATCACTATAAATCAATGCGTTTTTTTCGCACATACCAGTTAATTAGATTTATATGGTTCTTTTATGGTAAAGCGATAGAGTCTAATGAAGTAAGAATTAATGGAAATTATACATGGAATAAGAGAAAACAATGAAAAGGTACTTATATATAATATAATATATACAGTATAATAACAATCGATGGTAAAGGCAGAATACATTGTTGATTGGGGGCAACCATTTTATCAGTGATAAAACACGGTTTTAGTATACATTCTTAAGGTGGATAATTATACTCACAACGCTAATAGTCTTTAAAAATACTTATCTTGGATAGAAATATTCATAAGCAATATATATAAGCAGTTTAATATAAACTGTCTGGTATATATATATATATATATATAAGTTAATATAAAATGACTCTCCATTGGACACATAATTTGCCATGAAGTTATGAAATATTTATTTTATAAAATATGATCCCTCTTACTCATATCTACTCACATAACTAAGAAAGCAAAACATCACACTAGTCACTTCGATTCAATCACACGGTGTATCATGCTGGGCACCTACAATGCAAAGTCTTTAAATTCGCATCGAAGCTAGAATTAGGGTCAATGGTGTCCGAACGTCATCTTGAATTCATGTTAATTTTCAGATACTTATTATAATTGAGGGAAAAATACCAGTACATTTAAATATATTCCACTGTATTGACAATTGACATTTTATCCATATGGTTTTCATATGTAGGCTTATACCATAGTGTTTTCTACCCAGACTTATTACCAGGAATAGATAAATAGTCCTATTGGTATTGATTCAAAAATGGATTCAATCTGTACTCTACACGAGATGATTTATATTACTATCGTAGTACTATGTGGAAGGAGTTAGTAGTAAGATTGTATCAGTCCCTAAACCTTATTAAGATGCGCAGGTCTAGGCCTGCATACGGTCAAGTGCATGGCCGGAAGGTCAGTAGGGATTATGAGTGAGCATGCAAATCCGTATTCAAAGGCACTTAAATACGACCGCTCGCGCTCGATTTACCGCATTCAGTCAATCTACCATTCAAAAGTCTATGATATCCCATAATTTGAGGCCATCTAAGAGCGAAAATATTTGGTGGAGATGTACATAATATACTTGTGCATATGATGCAGATTACTTTTCAAATATTCTTATTTATACACAGTAATATCACATGGTGTTAAAGAAACCTTGTACTTACCAATGTTAATAACACATTTTTCTAGAAGCCAAAATTTTAACTAATTCAGTTAGAACGACTACACTTATATAAACGAAATCGCTACCTTTATTAAGATTTCAAGTCGAATCCTGAGGCCAGTCCCTATTCTCCATAAGCAAACTAATGTGGGAGTTTGTTGAATGGTGCATAGGAATCGCGCGTCAAATTGTGGCTGGAACCGGTTGAGAAGTATTACGGTAGCTGCATTATGATATAAATGAAGAGGAAAAAATAGATAACTTATTTTTTTCTGATATTAGTTTAACCTACAACTGTAAAGAAGCCATTAAATTAGAGAAGTTATTTGTATTGTGAAATTAAACAATTAATTCCCATCTCCTCAGCGAATAGATGACTAAAACTATATTTTTAGAATACATTCGACTAAGATTATGGATAATGTATTGAAATTAAACTTTTGGTATTGTACTCGATCTCTTTGCTAACATCTACCCCCAGCTGACCCCTTAATGGTGCTATCAACAGTTTGCACTTCGATGACGCAATTGCTGCGCATGTTTGTCACTCAGTTGATTGACAGTTAGTACTGTAGCACATCCGCCTCATGATGATAAAGCCTACTGCGCAATCATCGTGAGAATTACCGAAAAACTAAAATATAATTACTAGGGTCACAAATACATGATTACAAAATTTCTTGTTGCGAAGTGTGTAAAATTCGCGTCTTGCACATCCAAGAAAGTTTCTCGCATGTTTATTATTGAATTTGGTGCGAATAACAATGTTAGATAAAATATCATACTCTGTTTATGTGGAAGAATAGTGCTGTATATGAGCAATTTGGCGTTATTTTCCTTATCGAACAGTTTTGCGATACTTTGACCACTCTATGTATACTTAAAGGAAAAGTGTCGGTTAGTTGACACCCCTTAACAAAGAGCCCTCATAGCGACTGCAAAAGAGTCGCAGTGTTGATACTGTACGCCCTGCCTGCGTTGTTTCGCATCAGTGCGAAGGAACCACTAGACTAATTGGCACTGTAAATAGAAGGATCAAGGCAGCATAGAGTTTAATGCTGCAGAAAGAAATAAAAAATGAGATATAAGGAAAGCAAAATCATGGTAAATAGTCTTTAATAATATAGTAAGATAATGAAGAAAAATAAGTATCTTATTTGAAATTAGCTCATAATTTAGACATGAGGAATATAAGAAGAATGAAATACGAAAAATTAAAATAAAATGCTTGATAATACAGTGCTCTAGAAAAAAAATAGAAGAGAATAGAAGGAGAAATAGGTTACAATGGGAGAATGAACATCGTCGTTGCTGATTCAAGCCACTACAGGACTGAATTATCGAGCGAGACAGGAATAAGAAGTATGGTACACATGCGCAAATCCTATCAAAGGACACGTTGTGCGAGCCAATCTCTGGTGATGTTCGTTTTAAAGAGATCGTATAAAGTTGTATACGTTAACCAGTACTCAAATTTATGTGATTTAACAAGTATTTTAATAATTATTTGAAAATAACACTTCTACGTGCATGGTAGCACAGTTATGCTATCTTTTAGATTATGAAGAACTGGAAATATCGATAGTAATATATTAAATTGCGAAATAGTAGATTTTTATGGCAAGGAATTAATCTGTGTGATTGTTGGTCTGATAAGTAGATAGAGAAAAGTTGTAATTTGATAGATCAGTTGCACTGCAGAAAGAAATCAAGCTCTTCGGAGTGGTGCCAATGAACGAGTGGCAGGCTTGCGTTCGCGGTGCTAGAGGGGATCAGAACAGCTGAGCACTGCTTAGCCGCGCTCACCCTCTACAACCTAATGGCATGCTTTGAAATAGGTTTAAATAAAAATCCTTTGTATCATGTTTTAATTGGAGTTATTTTTACTATCAAAGACATTGCTATTAAGAAATCATTCATATTAAAACTATCTTGATTTTTTAAATATATGGCTAATTTTGGTACTACGATTTATGTGTTTTCAATATTTTATAACCAATGGTTTCCGCTCATTTTCTATGTTAGTATAGAATTTCTGTCGAAAGTTTTAAAGTGAACTTATAAGTACCCTGAAGCATATCAAATATTTGAGCTTCAATGTATTAAAATACCTTGCACAACACAACCTAGAATTATAGATGGATATGTATTTTTTTATTATTTAACTATATTAGGTGCATTTTTTTTAAATAAGCCTAAATTTTAGGTTTTCACAAAGACAAAACTTGACTATCTACCATAATTTAAACTAACCATTTTTTTCCACAGTCAAAACTTTTTTATAACTTCTTTTCTAAGGACTACTAAATCGTAAATAGTGGTATTTTAACTCCAGAACGTGATATACAACAGCTAATTGTTCGACTAATCTTTCCTGGTTCTCTGTAGTGACACTCCATCTATTGACTGAGAAGGTCTGACCCAAGTTGTCAATCCGATGTCCCTACAGTGCCATATCGGTACTCTTTGCAGCTATTTGCCGACTGTCTCCTAACCAAAGTGCGCCGCTAATCGCCTCCTCTATTGTCTCTCGCTTTGAGTGCTTGCTAGCTCATGATCCAAAACTTAACAACAACCGACAAACAAACTATCATGGTCTTTTTTCACTGATTTATGTTAATTTGTTTTGAAACGGAAGCAAAATATTTAGCAGACTGAATTAAATTCCCTCTATCCAATTTATCGAGTGCTACTAAGTGAAATGAAATATACGGGATAATCTGTTCATGAGTAAAGATTACAGGAAAGATACGGTATGTTTGTCATAATAACTAGCAGTTTTCAACTAGTTCTGCCTCGTAATGAGCGTTCTAAGCGGATTGAGACCCATCGACAGAATATGATACTGTTGAAAAAACTTGATCATACAGCGTCTACTCATTTATTTTAGATATATTTTACGTTATTTGTTTTCGAACCTATTAATGATTTTATTGGAAAATGTTAAACTTTAAATGGAAACATAATACTTGTACTATAAAAAAATCCACTTTCTTTTGTCATTCCTAGATGCCAATAACCTTATTGAAGCGAGCGTGTTCACCTTGGTCCAAGGATTAACCGGACCTCCCGTTTGGGTCGCCATATAATCTGCTCCAGCTGTACTGTATCAATTGCTCAATATGAAACCAGAGTCCGTAGGCATGACGCTTAATTGCAGGCTAATCGCTTTTTGGTGGTTCCAAGTATCTTGTGACACAGATTAGGTGAATAAAACTTTTATGCAGAATTATTTTAGCTGCCTTTATAAATGAGGACATTGTGTTCTTCAAATTCATATCTACATAACCAACCTACTTTAAAAATTATGCGTTTCGCAAAACTCCCGATATGAATTTTTCAATACTATAAAATATCTAGTAGTAATGTTTAGTTAACATATATGAAAGTGATAAAGAAACAAAAATTCAAGTATTATAAAATAAACTTAGCTGTAGATACCAAAGTTATGAACACAAAAACAAATATGTAAACATAACATCTATCCATGAGATTCAGTATATATTTTTAATAATAAATCAAGTGTCGTATTGCCTTGCTTATCACTGATAATCACACCTTTGCTGCTAGAAAGGTATACAAGTTCTAATCACAAATATAAACAAACAAAGATACTCAGAGTTGATAGACCTATTTATGATTTTAGGCGTACTAACGAATTAACGTGGTACAGCACCTATATTCGGCACATGATATCTTTGTTATCCATTAGTTTATTGCCTACGTCGACAGTTCGAGATCCTTGGATAAGCCGTGCAAGTCCCTCCCTGTAGAATCCATTTATACAATTGCTTGGATCCTGCCTGGTTGATGGTGGATTCATTTTCATTATAATAACTAGTGACATATCCATACTCCACTATTGTATATTGCGGACTGAACCAACTTCTATAGTTTTTATACTTTAATTTCTTACTATAACCTCTTTAATCTACCATATAAGTTCCTGTTATAGCTACCATCTTTTACTACACCTCTTTGCAGCTCCTACTATTTCCTTCTATTTGTGTCCATCAGTCGAGCGTGCACTACCGTATCCTCTAAACAAGCTAGCTTCACTCAAATAATGTCCTTTTTCTGCAGTCAACAGGGCTTCTTTACTGCTGCTGTTCTGATTGGTCAACTGCTAAAGTGGGCGGGACCCATAGATGGCTAAACAGCGTAGCAATAGAAGAGAAGGGAACATTTGGAGATAGATGATAGAATGTGAGCGACAATGTATTACCTTAGAGAGCCCAGAAACGGGGCGGTACCTGGGATTGTGCGAAATCGCATTGGCGCTGGCTCAGCCACCAGCGCACCGTAGCTCTGCGTCTAATTCCAGTAGGGTTTATCGTAATCTAGGGATGATGTGATAGGCTTATCGGGTCGAGACCCAGCTGATCCTCGAATTCGCGTCTGCGTGGGTACCCACCATGATTCTGTGTGGCTGCTCACCAGGTAGTAGCACCAGCTCTAAGTGGAAGCTAGCTTATCACACTCATTCAGTCGGCTGAGTGGTTTCTAGACCAGACTCTTTGGCAACTGAATTGGTAAGCCAGAGAATCGAAAACATGGGGGTCTGCTGGGTGTCTCGACAAGGTAAGACTATTCAGACATAGTTAACTATATTTTGGCATTATTACGTTTTCTTAACATATCATTGTTTAAACAATTGTGTTTTATGTCCATTATAAGTATTAGGAACCAATTTTATTTACTTCTTATACCTATATAGCAGATTTCTGCGCTGCAGGAAAAATGTTTGTTTTTTTTCCATATAATATCTCTTTTCTGTCATTTCTGCGTACAGCTCCATTGCCGCGATGTAACTTGCTCATTGCCTCTTGTTAACTGATTTTTCCTGTAGGAGACAGCGAAGGGTCTTCGTCAGATGATTCCTACATCGACAATGAACGGTGGAAATTTTGTAAGTATATTGTTCATTTTATTTCACAATTATATTAGATTAAATAAATAAATATCAGTAAAAATTATATTGATCGAAGTTTTTCTATAGATCGAAATTCTCAGTGATTGTTTTATTTAGCGTTTTAAAGTATTTGAATATGGAATCATACTTCAAATGTTATATCGTTGTTTCACTAGTTGATTATGTACACTGTAAATTTGTTAGGTAGTTGTGCATAACCAATGAGGTGTTCCGCAGAGTTTATGTATCAAGTTTAATAAATCAAATTTTGGATCAGTCTAGTAGTGTATTATGCATTATCAGTATTAATTTCGTTAGTGATAATATTTCCGAGGATGATTAGTAAATGATCCCCAATAAGCGGCTTTCGAGCGGGCGCGTCGTCTTCAGACTACTTTACCTTATTGACCATATTTTCCCAGTCTTCTAACTATTAAAGATTTGATAGCTTATTACCACTTTGGTTTGCTTTAACCATTTCTTTTAATCTCCATTTATTTTTTATCTCACTACATTTGGCATCAATTCTCATCTAAAAATCATAAAATGTATGTATTTACTATTTACTCCTAATTTCATTTTTCATTAGTTTCCTTTTATTTTACATCACTGAAATATATAGGTGATGCTGCTCTAACTACTAGTTTTTAATTTAATCTGTGTAAAACATTAGTAATGTTATCAGATGAATCCCAAAAACCAATATTATTCAATTTAATTGATATCAACACTATTAGTGTCTCTACTTTCAGTCGATGCCCTACATCCCTTCCGTCTCTTCTGCAGCAGCTGCCAATATGTCAAGCGTTGCAAACATGACGGCAGCCTACTTTACTACCAAAAACACTGCCTACGGGGCACCTCATCTTGGCTTTTCGGCAGCACCTACACATAACTTTTTGCCCACAGGCATGGGATACATAGGAAGCAGCCTTGCTGACTGCCAACCAGCAGGAATAGCCTGGAACGCTGGAGCACCTCCAAGGTGTGTATATTTTTATTTTGCAACACTGAAGAATGATAATGATTTTCATCGTGCTAAGAAGTATTGAAATCATCGAGGACATGAAATGAACAGATGGAATTACATTTCAATATTCAACAGAAAACAACGTCGAGAGCGTACAACATTTACTAGAAGTCAACTAGAGATTCTGGAACACAATTTCATCAAGACACGCTACCCAGATATCTTTATGAGGGAAGAGATGGCACTAAAGATCCAGTTGCCGGAGAGTCGTGTACAGGTCAGATCAAAGTGTCAAAAATGCATGTGTGAACATAAAAATGAAGACATTAAACAATACAAACAAACCTTAAAAACTCTACGCAACTGTATTTGTTTATGCCAATTGAGAGTGTAATGGCAGCGTACTTCCTCAAAAAACAAGGTTCACATCTAATGCGCATGGAAAGTGATAATGCATATAATCCTTATGAACGCCGGTTACTGTCATAAAGTAGTTCATGTTACTGACACTACTCTTCCCCAATTGTCCGATCATCGCCTTCCATCAACTGCACTGCGAATCGAAAATGCGCGCGTAACCCGTTCTACCGTAATCCGAAGGCAAACAGCGACGAATGTATACAGGCTATCGATTTCGAACGGCTGAATGCTGAAATTATGCAAGTAATAACAGAATTATCTAGTTGGTAGAGTATGTATAGAGAAAAAATAAAAATAAAAATATTTCATGAAATTATTTTTATTCTCTACAGGATTTATGCAGTAATCTTCAGTAGTCCCCTATCTAACAAATGTGAGTTTCTGACACATGCAGTTTAATCAAATTTAATGATTTTTTTGGTGTCCCTTTCTACTCCACTGATCCATTTTTTTAAACATTTTAACTAATATTATCAATATTTTATTGATTTACCAGTGGGTATTTTAAGAAGTTCCTCCACAAAAATTTCTGCGTCTATTATCCACCGTTTTTCCAGTACTTTTCTTAGATATGCTTGTGAAACTGATGATATAACTGAACTCCCTGATACAATTACAGTTCATGAACAGCAATTGTGCAAGACATTTAGCTGCTTTAATTTCATGGTACCATTATATGAAACAAAAAATCGAATTGCGTCAGTTTTAGAAATAAATTTCTTCTGCTTTAAAACTGCATAGCATCCTCAGACATAATATACAATATGCTTAGTTCACATGACTCATTTAATATTTATTACCTTGTTAACGAAAGAATTATTTATATTTACAAAAATTATTCATTTGTAATTTCGTTATTGATATGACATTACATTCTTTTAATAATGGATAAAATTGATTTTTCTTTTAAGGTGTGGTTTAAAAACCGTCGTGCTAAAGCTAGACAGCAAAAAAAAGCTCAACAGAATAATGTAAATAGTAGTGGACCATCCTCCACAGAAGGAAACACTAGTTCAGCCGGAGAGAGCGATATTAATGTAAGTAACTCATTGGTCTGCTTTTTAATAAACTTCTATAATAATGTTTATCGCTAATTAAAAAGCATGGGAATTCTTTTTCTATATGTATTTTAGCCATATATAAAGCGTTATTTTTCATCTTCCAGATCAAAGCCGAAGAACCAGGAGACTCAGCTCTAAGTGAGCACTCACAGTCTCCATCAGCAGAAGATTCTAAACCACCCAGCAGTAGTTATCTTCCAACAGTTTCTCCTTCAAGTGGATATACAGGGTCTTTCCGTCCTCAGGCGCAATATGCTTATGGCTAGTTTCCTTAAACTTACATGCTACCTATTTATACTCTGTTATTAGTTTTATATACATATATGGAATAATTACTTCCTTAAAGTAGGTCATCCTTCAATTGCTAGCTCGATTTAAACCAAGAAATAAAACTAATAAATAAAATTTTAGCTTAAAATTCAAATTTTAGGCAATTATCAGAACCCAATGGATTACTTCCAATACACACAACCTTCCTCGACAACCACAGGCAATCCGTATGGCATGGAATCCTGGAAGTTTCAACCCATGGGTTAACTGCTTTTGAATGACATTAATATTTGATTGCCTCCAACGCATCTCTAATTCAGTTTGAAAAAACGTGGTGAAAATATGATCAATGTTACGACTCGTTTAATCCCTTTCTAAATTTCTAACTTATAGTGGAATGTTCCTCGAATACACCTTATACCTTAATACTTTCGAACTAAAGTAATTCCTTTACTAAACATCTCCGATAAGTTTCATATTGTTCTTCTCAGCATTCTTATCCATTATTACCAGTGATTCTGACGCAAGTTGTGATGTTTAAATTATATGATATTTTTAAAATATTATATTTCAACTTTTTTAAAAATATTGTTGGTTTAGTTTAGAGTTGTATTTACTTTACCAGCTCCTAGCATTTAAAGCACAATTCACTAACACAAAAATTTAATCATGCCCTAAATGACATTTTGAGATTCTCAACAGGCTTAAGGTTATTTATGAATTAAGGAATATAGAGTTTTGAAACAGTAACATTCAACATCTAAACAGCTTTATGACTTTTGTACACTTTTTTTTAGCGTAGTTGTACGTTTTTAAATTTACGTATACTATGGTAAATATTGTTAACAGCTAAATGAATAAAAATGTTCATACGAATAACTTTCATAAAATTTTATAGAGAGCTATTCATAATCTTCATGAAGAAATGGATGTATAGATGTTAACATATTATTTTTAGTTTTTCTGTTTTTAACGGTTCGAGTAGTTTAATTGTTTTCTAAGCAGTGTAATCCTAAAGGTCTTTCGTGTGAATTCCTTGTTATTAAAAAAGAAATTAAGAGTGGTATATTTTTCCTCAAAATTACTCACTTTTCTTTCTTCAGAAATCTTTGATAGTCTCAAAATAGCGCATAGCAGCATGAACTCGATGCATGAGGATTGCTCAGAGATTCTCAGTCGGATTTAAGCGATGGCAATCTTATAATATCGACGTCAGTAGCTACCAGTCATTAAAATCCCTAGGCTACCCATAAATCTAGGTGCTTTTAAATTATAAGAACCCCCTAGCACTAATAGATACCATCTATAGTGGAGAAGTTTGTGTAAAGGATAACTGCACGTTTCCGGATCTCCACTGTTTCTCAGATGGCAATGCTATCCTTCAGTAGGATAATGTGGTCATCCGCACCGGCCACTTACCACTGGCGGAATAACAGTCATGTCAACTGTTACTTCCAAATATAATTAGATAATATTTCCTACATTTAAGTTATTGGAAATAATCTTCAAGTTAACTAACCAGAAATAACTAACCAACTTCGGAGCACCTATCTAGGTAAAAGTTGTATCATTCTCCTTCAGTATATCGTCTTTCTATATCGCTTCCGATGAATTCATCAATAAATGTCTGAGTTTTTTCTTTAAAATATTCTAGATAAATTAATTCCTGTAATCATCCCGCATGAAGTTTTTCTTACAGGCTTTAATAATAACTAGTAATAATTGCTTAAAATCAATTTAAAAAAAGATTTATTTCAGTATTCAGTAACAGACATTAATTGGGCTTGGAGACTACCTCACTTAGCACTTCCATTGGATCCTTTGGAAGGAAGTTCTCATAAAAAACTGTGCTAAATTGTATTGTATTCAGGGCTTTTGTAGTCTCTCCCCAATATTAACGAATTTTTCTCTGCTTATATTACTTGGATGTTGACTACTAAACATAATTGTTTCAACAGCAACGAAAATCTCATCCCATAGTGCATTCCTACACACATTTTTAGATTTCATCTTGGCATCCATGGGCCTAAATATTACGTCACTCAAACAATTTTTATTGCAACTACTAGTATGATTAAAGTTGGGCGAAAAGCCCACCAATATAATTTCAGTCGTTCAAATTCTTTTGAATGCTTAAGAATACTGTGGCCCATTATCTAAGATCATGAGCTTACAGACATTTCGGTAATTCTAGAGATAAGATCTATTACATAAAATGCCTATTATCCTACTTAAAATCCAGTAAAATTACAAAAAACAGTGGCATGAATATTATAAGAGAAAAGAAGATCATGACTGACTCTGACTATTGAACTGAAGGCTGAGACTAAGTTGGCCGACTACAAACGGTAAAGCTCCATACCGTCACGCTGAAGAATCAACATCGAAACTAGCTATGTTCTCATTTGTGAACTGGAATACTTTTATTAATCAATTTATTTGTGATATTCTCTGAATTCCTTATTATATGAACTCTTCTATAGTTATTGCTTTTGAAATGAGTATGTAGGGAGAAATAAATCATCATTTTTTAGTTTATCTCGAAAAGTGAAAATTGTTATGACTAATATTTTCATAGGTAAGTCTATAGGTTTCTATGATTTCTTTATAAAAGTGAATTAGAATTGGTTATAAGCTGTTGAATATTGCTAATAATTTTAGATATGGTACATTTTAAGAGCATATGTTTGCTCGGGTCGACCGTAGTTACTAGCCATTTTAGAATCTCCAGTAGAGAGGGACCCTATTAAGAAAAAGAAACTTACTTTAACCTTGTTAATATAAAAAGCTTCTTTGATCTAATTCTTCATACCGTATATTTCTAGACAATATTGTACAGTAACTACAATAATATTTGTAATTTTGCATATTGATAACCCACCTTGAATTTCTGATTAGATTAGCAAATTGTGGATCTCCAATGGATGAACTTGTATAAGGAATTGCCAGATAAATTTCAGCAATCTGTCTACTCTTTGTCTCATATTCAAAGGCTTAAATTTTACTGTGCTAGGTTTTGACAACAATCCCCAAAACTCAATAATTTCACAACAAAACGTGCTGAGAAATAATAGCCGCATGAATCTAAACATTGTTATCATAAATATATGAAAACAGCTTTTTATTGCTTCACATAATTGAGCTTTTTGAGTAGTGATAAGGTTTATTGGTTTGATCTCAGCGATTTTTAACATTGAAATTGCCTAAGATCGAAAAGTTACTAGAAGTAATCGATGGTGTGTAAATAAGGCATCACGATTTTGATATTGACAATTTGGAAATTCTGGAGTCTTGGAAACAACGAATTCATTGAGGGCGTTTTGAGCAGCTGTTTGAACTTTGAACACCTTCCCTCGTAGGAAGTACTCGAGATCCTTGAATAAGTGATAATCGGTCGGTGAGAGGTCAGGAGAATAGGCTAGGTGAGGCAGGTTCCATAACCTAGCTCATTTAATTTTTTCAAAAGTAATTTATGAGACATGTGGTCGAGCGTTGTCATGAAGAAGAATTAGTCCTTTTCGATTGACTAGTGCTAGACGTAAATGTTCCAGTTTGTGGTGTATTTTGTCGATCTTTCTGCTGTTGTTGTTTTTCTCTAAGATTTAAGAAACTGCAGTGAATGACGCCAATTGCCGACTACCAAACAGCGACCATAGTCTTTTTTCCACGAGGTTTGGCTTTAAGAAATTGTTTGGATGCTTCTCTCCAGTCTAGCCATTATGATGAACGTTGCCGAAAATTGTACAAAATCTACTTCTCATCACATACTACAAGGTGATCTAGAAAGGGATTATTTTTATCACGCAAGAGAAGCGTAGAGCAGATTCACATCGCCAATTTGCTTGATATTCATTTAGCTCATGCGGCATCCACTTCTCTAGGTTTTTTTGTTTCTATAATTAGACTTAACTGTCGGACGACTGTTGAATGGCCAACACTGAGTTCTTCTACCACCTTTTGTTGTTTTACGTGGGTCCATTTCAATAATGGCCTTCAACTGATTGTGGTCGTTAACCGAGGTATATCTACGACCCTCCTCATCTTCAAGGCTCTCATTCCCGTCACGAAAATTTTGTGAAAAATATTGGGTTGTACGTTCTGTAACGGTACCCTGGCTAAAGGTTTGGTTGACATTCTGAGTAGTTTCCGTTGCTTTATATCCCATTTTATGCTTCTTTCCCATGATTAACTGAAGCGGTTATATTCTAAGGTGTAGTGATCTTAGTTAGCAAATCCTATGAGTAAGGGATTGATATCAAAAATGTGGTATAATAATTGTAAATAAGCGTTGGAATACAAAAACAATAAGTAAGATTGCCGCTGGCATTAGGCATGAATCTACGGAGAACAACGCTTCCTCTAGTCGCCACCTGAATGGAGTATTCCGACAGCAAAACGTAGTAAATAACAAGTATAAGTTGTCATCCAAAATGATTTTAGAACGAATAAAAATAAAATTTAATGTAAACATAAATAATGGCTGGAAATTAGAAATAGATATAATGAGAAAGGATCCACGACAACAAATAATCGATGGTAAGTGAAAAAATAGCACATTGTGAAAGCTCTATAACAAACTTAATGCAGACTGGTTTATAGTGTTTGTTTGCTTTGCACAATGTTAATTTTCATTAAGCCTTTCTCTTACATTTTGATTAAATCTATTAATCGGTACATGCCACCTTCCAAGTTCTTGAACTTTTTTACTTAAAAATATCTCCTCCAGCTTTTCCTCGTTGAATTTGAGTACATAGAATTCAACATTTGTTCAAATACATACTTTTTACAAGCGTGGGCTTGTGGAAAGGGCAAATGCAATAATACTTAGAGTTTATCGTCTGATAAAGTAGGATAGGAAAACCATTGTTTAGATAATAAATACCACTAATAATTTTCGCCCTTACTAAAACTCAGTTACATGTACCAACACCATATTGAAGAAAACGGCCTTAGATTGAGAAAGAATCCTAATAACAATGGATGCTTAGTTGTAGCGCTGATAGTAGGGCCGTGGTTAGAACAACAGCAAACAGGGAGCTCACGTAAGTGCAAAGTTCACGTTTGTCTCCAGTTATCACAGTTCCTGCTGACATGCTTCTTAGTACCAGAATGTCTAATTGGCTATGCTGCTTTACAATAAAGACTGGACGGTTCGCTGCTCATATGACTGGAAGGGTCTGCACTTATTCCACCTTATCACTTCACCGTGGACCAATTACTCCAAAGAGTATGTGCACTATTAAGTTGTGTACTATTTGCTGGGTTCAGGTTATAAGAAAACTCTCATTAAGTGCACAAATTGTCATATAATTGCTCCAAGTTGTAAAATTTTATATTTTTCTTCCAGAATAATTGTACTTTGTTGACTCGACTAAATACGAAAACGTTGATCTATTCCAGTTAAACTAGCTCATAGTTAATAGTAATATGTATTATGTTTCTGTGTTCCTGATGTGTGTGGAAAAGTGAATGTAGAATAAAAGTGGCCATTCTATTAAATTTTAGTGATCTATGGAAAGTAAAAATGGATAATAATTTAACCACTCGGAAAATCAAGTAATCTAATGAATTATTTTCCCAATTTTGAAATATTCTTGATATTCACTGAAAGCAATTAAAATGACTGATAATAAGACTAATTTATAGAAGTAGGCCTGCCCATATTTATTTGCATGTTTATTATCGCCCTAGAAACTATTATCTTTTATTCTTTTGTCTACTCCTTATTATCTTATGGTCGTTTGTGTTTCATGGCTTTCAACGTGTATTCCTTTAAAATTTGTCACTATCTTTGTCTACCCCAAGTGATGTGAAATAGAATCTTCAAATAGAATTTTACGACTTAAGAACAAATAAAAATTATCGAGCAGATTTTCTGATTAGTTTCTAGAGAATATCAGCCAATGGAAACGAAAATTTATACATAATTAATATTATGAATTGCGGTTTTCTAGGCAATGAGATTCACTGGTTAAAAATGTAAAAAAGATTTGGATTTTTTGTACTAAGAATTAGAAAACAACTAGAAAACACACAATTAAATTGTTGAAGTTTCAATATGAATTAAATCAGTTAGTTAAGTCAAATAGGAAATTGATTGAAACTATTAGATACAACCCTATTAGAACCCTTATCTAATAATCTGGTCATAAAACTCTTGCGTAAGCGTTCTATATAAAAGAAACGATTCATAGTCACTGTCACATTTCTTTTAATCTCATACATACTTTTTTCGACGAATCCATAAACTACAATTATTTCATGTTATTCCCCTTTTGTTAGTTCTTTAATTATTTACAATATAAAGTATTTCTGGCTTACTATTTGGCAACAGTAATTCCGTCAACCTCTTATATAACAAAAATGCAGTAAATGAGTTGCATTTGTAGGTATGAAGACCGTAGTTCTCTTGGCTGCCCTTGTGGCGGTCCTATACGCTAAGACCTTTACTATGAAAACTCACAATGCAGGATCCCTTCGTGCTAAGCTCATCAGGTATGAAACTAACTAACTATAAAGAAGTAGCATAAAATATAAATTAGTCCAGTTTTATATAAAACAACACAATGTATAAAGAAATGGAAAAATAATAACATTTCACCTCAGTTCCGGTAAATACCACCAATACCTTTCTGCTCAATATCTCCGTCGTGCTCAGATTCTAGCTACCGGCTCACAGCCATTCATTGATTTCTACGATGATATCTACATGGGTAATATCACTCTTGGATCTCCACGTGAGTAATTATTTTCCTTCTATTCTTGAATAGAAACTCTGAATGTTTATAAAATCATTAATGAATTATGCAAAGAAAGCGACGAAATAGAGATTTTCTAATATACTGCCACTAGAATTAGTGTTGCTGAGCAAAAATTTTAAGACTTATATAAGCAAATCCGATTTAATATTTATATATTACAAATTGCAGCCCAGCCGGTGACTGTTATGCTGGACACAGGATCGTCAAACTTATGGGTTATTGATGCCGCCTGCAACAGTGATGCCTGCAACGGCTATCCATCAAGTGGATTCTCAAAGTTGAAATTCGACACTCAAAAGTCTAGCTCGTTCAAGAAGGAGACACGTAGGTTCAGCATAGAATACGGATCTGGATCTTGCAATGGTTACCTCGGAAAAGACACACTTTCATTTGGAGGTAAGTTTTATGTTGACAAGGTTTTTTTGTAATATTAGATGTATACAAATATACTATCTAAATCTATGTTTTAGAAAAAAAAGAAATGTTAAACATGATTTTAAATCAAATAGTCAGTACAATGACAGTTGCGAACTACATATTTATTTATTTATTTTATTCAGAACTTAACGTTCCAATCCAAGAATTTGGAGTTGCCACACATTTGGCTGAGATATTTGGTTACCAGCCACTTAGCGGAATTCTCGGACTAGGTTGGCCTCGTCTGGCTGTTGATAACGTAAAATGTTACACATATTAGTAATCGTATAAGTACAAAATTTTTTTGGTTTATTTTAGGTTATCCCTCCCATGCAAAATGTACTGTCTCAGTTAGACAAGCCCATTTTCACAGTTTGGCTCGATAGAAAGGTATATTTCTATCCAATTCATAGAATTATTTTATTTCTTATATAAGAAGCAACCCAATCAAAAATTCAAATCTACCAAGCTGTATAATGGAAACACTATTAATTTTAATTATTTTTTTTTTTACTTAAAATCTTTCCACTATAGATCAAAATGTCTCATGGTGGAAATGCTGGTCTAATTACATACGGAGCTTTGGACACAACAAACTGTGAAGAACATATCAACTATGTACCTCTTTCTTCAGAAACCTACTGGCAGTTCCCCATTCAGGGATTCTCTCTTGGTAGTTATTCTACCAACAAAAAATATCAGGTGAAATACACTCTATAAACTATGAATTTAGGTATTTTATGGTACCAATAAGTGTTTACTGCATTGAATTGGAGTGTAGAGTAGGGTACAGTCAATCTAATGGAGAATGATAAGTTCAGGTCATATCTGATACTGGTACATCTTGGATTGGAGCTCCTATTAGCATTGTTAACGCAGTCGTAGGGCAGCTTGAAGCCAGGTACGACTGGGAGAATGAACTGTATACCGTACCTTGCACCACTATGAGGACCCAGCCTGATCTGACCTTTACCATCAACGGTGTAACATACAAAGTGCCCTCAGTAGAATATATTCTTGATCTTCAACTAGGAAATAATAAGGTAATATCTATTTGAAAGAAAGTACGCAATAGCTACCACACATAGTATTAAATAATTCAATTTTAAAAACTAAAAATAGTCATCACTAGTAAGATATCCTAAAACTTTAAATTTTTTAGTTCAAGTATTAAATAAAACTAATTTGTTTAAAATTCTAGTGTGTACTGACGTTCTTTGCCATGAATTCCGGCGGTTTTGGACCCACCTGGATCTTAGGAGATACCTGGATTAGGACATATTGCAACATTCATGATATTGGAAACAAGCAAATTGGCTTCGCTAAGGCTATCCATTCCAAATTATAAATTGGAAAATATATGTACCGATAAGTATTATTTATTAAATAAAATGTATTAAACACTGACAAAATTTAATCTGAAAATAACGACCAGAATTTTAAATAAGAATACCATAGGAATAACCACTCAAAAATTGCTTTAAAGGTATGTAAAAATATCTTTTTGATCTACCTGTATAGTCTCATTTGAATGCATGCACATGTGTTGTTTCAAATGGTAGTTAAAGCGGTGCGATGCCAGTGGTTCATAGACGTTTTTACTAACAATGAGATGAAAACATTGAACATATTAGGTTATTTTTATAATGTATAACAAATTGTTGATTATAATAAAAGCAGAACTTATCATATTCTTAGTCGAGTTCTATTTACCATAATGCAGTTATTACACTTACAAAGTTGTATATCTTCTTCTACTGATGTTTCACCCCTCTATTTTGACAGCCGAACCACCCAAGGGACTAGCAAGCGGCGAATTGCGCACTTCATTCTCAGCGATTATCATCATATATCGATGAAAAGAGAGGCTTCTTGTCAACTTCACAGTCACGTTGTACTTTAACGTCCTTGTATATCCAGCTTCCTTCCATCCTACCTTTCTTTTATTGTGTCCTGCGTATAGATATTCTATAAAAATTGGAAAAAACCCATTATTTATTTCACTAACAATGGGTGCTAATTTTCAACGAATATGAGCTTTGTTCATGCGCCTTCTCGTTATACATTAAGTTTTCCAAACAGTTCATATATTTACACACAATATTAAATTATTTGTGTTGGTTTATTTATATATTATAGTATTGGTTTTCATCTAAATCTATTTCTGTTTCCCTGATTCCTCATGATTTGATTTCGCGCCAACTTAATGCCGTTTTTGGTAAAACAAGCTGATTTAGTGCAAATCACATTTCAGAAAAAAGGCTAGTAGATTTATTTGTAATACTATTTTGTAGGTGTTTGCAGTGGTTCTATTGCAAGTATTTTATGTTCCTAATTTATTCTATTTTATGCTCCACTCTTCGTCGTTCCAGTATTTTTAGTGCAGCAATGTGATTTTAGTTTTAGCATTGGCTTGAAGGGCAATTTCACGGGAGATTCGTCTTCAATCCCTTCTTCATACATCATTCCCCATGGCACACGTCATTAAATGTTCCTCATAGATCTGATTCTTTCTCGATTTAAGTTTGGAACCTATTCAGAAGCTATTTGTAGAAATACTAGTACTATTCATTTTATCTTATAATTGAAATTCCTGTAATATGCTGTAATTATCCAAATAAAGTTGTTTTTTGTAATCTAAGCAAGGTGCGCCAAAATTTCTGATACGGATGTTTAGTTGCATCATTTCATGATAAAAGCAGCATTCGACATAAAGATTTAGACTCAAGCATAAGATATTCTGCTTGGCTTGTTTTCCTAGACTGCTCCACATTGAGAAATCCATCGGATTTAGATCTGGAAAATTTGATGCCCAAGTCTCTTTGCTCTAAAAGTGGAAATTGTCGCTTTGGCTCCATAAACGGGTGTTCAGTCTTGTTGAAATGTCTAGGTCTAGTACCCGTTTTATTTTGAGGCTCAGAACAATATTCAATAGAATATCGTTTTGGTAGTATTTAGCGCTTATGCTTCCATTTTTCTCGACGAATATAAAGGAACTTTATCTAACGGTCTCTAAACCACGAGAGATGACGGAAACTGACTTCTGGTATCAACGAATGCTCTTTTAGATCTTTGGTGTCCATATTGAAGAAGTTGTCTATTATCTTGACTACTATAAACTAGGTTAACAGTGAAATTTTTCATCAGTGAAAAGCACGTTCAAGGTGCAGCCTGCCGAACGACGTCTAAGAGTTTCTGTACTTTTTCGTAACGAGTGGCCTTCATGTTCTCCATCAACATATGAGTTCAGCGGATGTTATATGGGTGGAACTCCAGTACATGTTTGACGATTTCATCATTGATGCTGGACTAATTATTGAGGTCAGAAACCATCTTCCCCATCGATCTATTGTTGTCTCGAAGGATCCTCTTCTTGACAATTTTTCGAATGCCAGAAGTGTTCACGGACCTGACTCTACCACTCCTATGACGGTCCTCTACTGTGGTCATCTCCTGGAATCGTTTCAGTTCGACGAACAGCTATTTTTGGGACACCGAACTTCTTAGCAATCGCAGCACTTTTCTTTTTATGCTCGGGCAAGTGAATGGTGGTAGTGCGTCGAGTTTTAGACATTATGCTGTAGTATTTTAAGTGCTACAATCACTGCTTCATTTTTTCATAATTCTTAGTAATTCGTAGGAAGATCTGATTTTTTTAAGAAAAAATTTCTATATTTTATAAATAAAATAAAATAATTGTGATTAGCTATGATTTCGCAAAATGATAGTCTGCTAGTTATAATTTCACTGCCTTCAATGAAATGAAATCACTGAGAAATGCTCACAAAATGAGTTTATCAGTATTGATCTACTCCAGACTTAGTTCTTAACTAATACTGTCCGTTATTTGGAATATTATCTTTTTTATTAAGTCTTAAGTATTTACGCTCTTATGTCGCATTGATTTTTAATAGTTGTGATGTATTTGTTAACTTCCTTCTATTTTCTAATATACGTTCAAAATAGAACAATTTTACCACTTCAACCGGTAGAAAAATAAAACACGATGTGTTTACGAGAAGCGACAAACATTAGTCTTTTGTTTTCCGATCTCTAATTTTTGTTAGTGATTGGCCACATGCTTTCGCATGGGTACCATGCACCTATCTAGTTAGTTGGTTAAATCCAGAAATGGATTCATTATCTGATGACAATAGCATCGAAATATGTCGTGACGATGCTTTACAGTAGGCTCAGTCGACAACAGTTGTATAACATTTACTCATGAATAGGTCTTTTTTATCTTATAACATTACATATTCTGGCTTCACTCACAATGTGTTTTATTACGATCACTTTCTCCCACTACACATTGTTTCCCTTAAGTATTCCATTCAAAAGAATATTCAAGGGCATGTAATAATATCTTTATTCCCACTGGAAGGAGACTACAAACGCTGTTTGGCACTTAGCTTTGTTGAGAGAATTATATTGAGATACCAACTTGTTATACCACTTCTGAAGATTTCCTGACAATATTATCCCAATATTTATGGAGTTTCGCTTAGTGTAGTGTCTTGTAATTTAAGCATGGGAAAAGTGTTTAACAGTGAATTCATACAGTAAATAAAATTATTATTTTAATTTTATTGCTTCTGTTGGCAACAAATGTAAATGTGGAGTCTTCACTTCAGTTTTGGTGTTAATATTATTAGTATGTTATATTTGTTCAATCTAACACTTGAGATGGATCCACTTTTGAACTTTAAGCGGTGGGCTTATTCACATTACACGTCTTCCATTAGCTCCACTTCCCCAATCTTTCTCCTCCACTCACTCTTCTATCCTCTCGTACACAATTCGCCATAAATCACACGAATATGCACATTCGTTTCCAAGAACACAACATTAAAGGGTAGGTACTTAAGGTTGAAATTAAATATTATTCCGTTTCTCACGTTCCACGAGAACCGTCAGCGATGTCTTTATTTTTTCATTGCGTACCATCTTCATAATGGGTAACATTTTCTAAAATATTCTCATTTTACCTGGCTATGACATATTTACCATATTTAATACGCAGTGCAGAAAATAGATTTTCCAACTTGTTTTACATATGGAGGATATTTGGCAAATAACAGTTCATCTTATATTATTTGTTTTTCCATCTACTGGACATTTTGTGTTTCGTAATCTGTTTAAACTCATGTATTTGTGCGCTGTTAGTGTTTTTGTAAAAGAACTTGGATAGAAAGTTATGTTATAAAAACATTCACTGCATGAAAATAACACCTAATTTGTCAGTGTTTTCACGAAGATTGGACGAGTATAGACTAACAAATATTTATTAGTAGGAAACTAAATAATTCATGTTATTCTCACACTCTTAAGCATATACTTCTGAAAATACTAAGCAATTTCAGGATATGTCATATTTATGAGACAATCCACCCAGCTGTCAATTGCAGGCGTAAGCATCGCCAAAAATTGCAGAATGATCATTGACACTTAAGATGTTTCACTAGTCAGGTTTTCAGAAATATATCTGACGTTTATTTTAATTGAAGAAAGAATAGATAAGATTCGTATACCTATTATTGAGGCATATATTTACGGTATCATCCCCTAGACTTTGATTCGCACCCCTAATATCTAGCCATCTGCCACGGGTACATAATGATTGGTGTTTGCTTCCGCAAAGGATTGATTGTGACTCATTCCCTAGAATAGCCTTCTCGAATAACACCTTTGCCTTAGCTGCTCAAATTTGATCTTATAACAGCATGCACAGTGACTGAAAACACGATGAAATGGTGATTATTTGTCGTTTTAGTTTAGTTATTTTCACATTTTAGAACTTCGAGCATCATTTCTCACAGTATTTAAACACTCCTGTACAGCCTTTCTTCTGCAATTTCGCATATTACTTTTTATCTTTTATTTTTCTTTAGATGGTAAGCTCGTTTCTTTCTTCAGATATAATTTACTATTCCAAATATCTCATCTCACAACCCTTGTCCTCATTACCGAATGCTTATTCAGAGCAAGTAATGCAACACCTTGCATGCGAATACTCCTTGTGATGAAGTGACGTGGAACTACCATTTTATAAAACGACTTACTCTTATTTCTCTGTGGTTTTTTGTTTAAATTGTCACTTATTTATCATTCATTATTTCTTTCGTCATTTTTTTCTTCTACTACAACTTTACGTTCACATCAGTAAAATGATAGCTCCCATGACTCTTAGTTTGATTACATTTTTTTTCAAAATAATTGAATTTAACCGTTGTTCAATATCACTTAATTTCTAGGTATACAAATTATATCTTAGACAACATTTTTAATTTTTCGTTGTATTACACGATATTAGAAGCCACAGGATTATTTGAAGGATAGAACGATGGGATTAGAAATATTTTCAGTGCACAGTAAGGTATGATAAAGTTTAAATTATAGTCTCTTTTTGCTTTATACGTATACTGAAATTATTTGAATTAAATTAGATCAATACAAAAGTCTAAATAACCATAAACTGGAAATAAACCAGTTGCCGTTTGCACTACACGGTTTTAACAAGACTTCTTTGACCTCTAATATATAAATAAATTGTATGACCTATTATTCCAAATTACCACTAAAATAAGGTTACCTGTAAGATACTAAAGATTTAATGCTCATGTAAAATATAATGATTTACAGGTATTAACTAATATGGAAGGAAGGATGAAGGATGGTAGACTGGGAATAGGTGGATTAGCAATGCTAGCTTATCTACTTATTGGTGCAGTTGTGTTTGTCAGGTAGCTTTTCTATTTTACAATCTCTAGATCTATCTTCTCTACAAGTTTATATTCGCTTTTATAATTCATTTCACTTACAAGCCTTGTTGAATCCTTGGTCGTCTCTCTTCAGGCTTGAGTACCCTTTGGAACGTATTGAGCGTGATACATACTGGATATATAGAAAACAGTGGACAGATCGCTTGATAACAGCGGGAATCTCTGGTAGGAAAGAGTCCGTGAATGTGAGAGATTGAGTGAGAGAATAAGAGAGCTAAAAATGTACCTAAATTACAATTAGCCGCAGAAATAAAAGTTCATACAAACATGAGGATGTGAATTGCCTTTCTGCCGGTACTGCACTTATCTACAGCACCTAGCTTAAAACCAATACCAATTGCAAATAATATGACGTTGGCAAATGTTTTGATTCTAAAACGATGACTTGACCCTTATCAATTTCAGTGAGTGCACACACATTCTAAGTGAAATCAATGACATTTCGTGCTTTAGTTGTAAATACCAGGCTTAGAGTGAATGAGTTTTAAAATGTTTAAGATAAATGCTAATCACCTATATACTACTATTATACGAATAAGTCAGTAAATTATTATTTATTACATGATAATGGTATTTTTCCTATCTATGGGAACGAATATTTGCGAATTCTACGTGGAATTAAAAGACGACGAGGACAGTATATTATCCAGAAAACACTAAATTGTTCTTCAAATGATATAACCCTATAATATTTCCTGAGTAGAGCTTAAAATTGTATGACAATTAATTTGGTGGGTGAGATAGCTTTTAAATAGTTTCATTAAACAATGTCATATATGTTCGTTCAACTTCAAGGTTAAAGCTTATCTTTCACATTATTTTTTTGCTTCTTAAAAACGATTGAGATGTAAGAACTTTTATTTTATATTCATTAGTATCATTATTTCTAAAGTTCGGTTAGAGTTTGTAGTTATCACCACTCCACTACATCATATTCATTGGAACGTTAATCGTCTTCATATATTTCATAATGATTGATTTTTTTCGAATTGTAGAGATAGGCAGAGTTTGAGAAGTCATAGTCGTAGTTGTATTCAGATTCAATAGGATGATTGGGACTCTCCACAGAAAACTGAGGGTATATGAATGAAGTGCTTTAGTTATTAAAATAGAATCAGACATGCAGTTTGGCTATAATAATTTTTTCCGTTAAGAGTGTATTTAGCATTTTACACACTAAAATGGCCTGATTGACGTATAAGAAATTATACTTTTATTTCATAATCTGAAATCGACCGACTGTTTACTGACATTCGCGATGCTGCTTTAAATGGTATTTGGGTAGAGAAAAATGTTACTAGCAGACCGAATTGGACTTTTGGACAAGCTTTTTTCTTTTCCGGTACATTGATAAGCACTGTTGGTAAGCTGTTTTCTGTTTTCTTGATAACTATTTACGAAATAAATACCTATCACCTTCGTTTATACTGTTTTATTTGGATTTCAGAATAATTTTATACTCAGTAATAACTAGACTTGACTTTTAGATGATGAATTCAATCATCCTACGTCCCAGAATTGTTTTTATAGGATATGGGCGAGTTTCACCAAGAACTGAACATGGAAAGCTCTTCACCATTGTGTATTGCATCATAGGTTTGTTGGCTTGTTTTTAACGAAAGTACTCACTCTAGTCATGTGGAAAACCGGTTTAGTAGCAGATTTATTTTCTTCAGGCATACCTCTCACTTTAGCATTTCTTTCCGCAGTTGTGACCCGTCTCAAGTACCCATCACAAATTCTAAGAGGAGCTTTGAATAAGAGATTAGCTCATTTATTTCATACTAGTGAGATACAGGTATAATCAGAACATTCTCAGAACCCAATGGAAAAATACATGAGAATAGTACATTATAAAAGACCTCTACTTTTTTGTTATAGATATTTCATCTAATCACAGTATGTGTTCTTCTATTAGTCTTTGTATTTCTGATTCCCGCATGGATTTTCACTGCTATTGAACCTGATTGGACCTACCTGGATGCCTTTTATTATTGTTTTGTTTCGCTGACAACAATAGGCTTGGGTTAGTACATGCATTTCTGTGAGAATTTCTATGTAAACAACATAAATTGTCGTTATAGAAAAGTTGAATATCAGTCACTTTATTTAGGTGATTACGAACCTGGAGACAGTCCAGACATACAGTTCAGAAGTTTATACAAACTAGGAGCAACTGGTTAGCAGAGAGAAAGGTCTATTTAATAGTGTAATAAAAACAGTAAGTGGGTGAAGATGATTAAAATGGTTTTTGCAGTCTATTTACTCGTTGGTCTCTGCTGTATGATGCTGTTTTTGGCTACTTTATATGAAATGCCTCAATTTAACCTTACTCGATTCTTCCTGAAGACAGAGGAAGAGACGCGGGTATTAAATGAGGTATCCTTACAGTTTTTAGACGACCATATTCATTGTCTTCTCTATAGAACCCTTATGATTTATATTTAATTGCAGTTGGTCATATTTGTTTCAGAATGAAACAGGTCCAAAGTACTGTCGGTTTTCTGATGAGCCAACTATCCAATCTCAGTCATATGAGAACGGATTTTATCAGGCACATTAAAATGAATTCCATTACCCTCCAATTATTTTCGTTTTGTACAGCTCTCGGTTTTTTGTATTTTATTGCAGTAGAATTCGATTTATTCGTTTTTTACACACAGATTTTCACTTTTTTTATATAACTTTGCTGGGTGTCTAAATTATGTGTCTTATATAATCATAACCCATAGTAATGGCCAAAACCTCCACATGGCTAGGATTAGCTTGATATATACTAATGTACTATTTCTGTCGTTCACTATGAGATGCTATCTTGCTACCAGCTTTACGATCAAATATAGGGTCATATGATCTCCTTTATTTGCACTTTGAATTGAATTTATATGTTCAAATATGGTTATGAATATATGTATAAATAATCATTTTCAGCACGTCGTTAGGCTTGTTTCCGCTAGATTACCTGTTTATGATAACTTTCCGAAGCCGATATGGCCGTTAGGTTATCTATGCACTAGCTGTTCTAGCACATACTACTACTAAAAAGTACTTAATTAAATACTGCATATTAATCATATATACTGGGCGTTACTATGTGTGCACATGTTGCAAAACAGTTTTCACCAAAGAGAACAGGCCGAATGGCTCTATCCCAGTGTTGTATATCTGAGAAACAAGGCCTAGCCGGTTCCGACAAACATTACTTCGATTCCACAGCATAACATTAGACGACTTTTTGCCGCAGCGGAGATCTCCTATTTTAAGATCAAATTCCATAAAATTTTTGTTATCATTATTCCGGATGGTCAATTTTGTTTCAACAATACTTTAAAATATAAAAATTATATGTTACAATAAGTGACTATTCTTGTTCGTATATAATCTAAAGTACTTGAAGTTAATTTAGAGATTTTACGAATTTTGATGCATTACCATTACTTCACTAATGTTGATTGACCAACTTTCTTCTCTAGTGATTGTACGTCCTTGAACTTCGATTGATAAGTATTTCGTCATTCTATTAAAAATAGCAATGTAAAACTAGTATTCCGAAGTTTATTAGTGTTCCAGTAGTAAAACTGCGTGTGAGTGCGATAATATTAAAGGTGATTTCGAAAATTGGTTGTTATAAGTGGTTCTTAGAACTAACTGATGTATTTTATCCTTAAAGTTCCTGGTAGGCTTTCTTATCAAAAATATAGAACCAAATATCAGTGACAAGTATCGAAAATTTGTTGTAGATAAGATATTTTTGCTGAAGTATCGCAACACAAAAGTCGACAATATTTTCGCGCGCTACACAAGGAGCCACCTATCGCGAATCTGTCGGATCGTGTTCACTTACTCTTTCGTATAGGCTAATCGTTACTGTAATTTATATTGATGACATCGTTTATTTCGTTTTTTATCTAACTTTTTCTTCCGTATTTTAGTTTTCCTGTTCTTTGGCAAATACACATTATACAAGTATTATGATTGGCTAACCGTCAATCATGATTGTACTGGGTTTTTCTCAAGTGATTACATACTTTAGTTTTATGTTTCTTGAGAATGATTTGTTAAAGAGCTCAAGGTTGTTTTTCTTAATAAAGTTAAGGGATGTTCGTTAATTCTAACGGGAGTTGACTCGTTTCGCTCTTGAGCTGAAGGTCAACTGAGATGATATCTTAGTGGTCTTTTTCGCTTTCGCGCGGGTTACGCAATTCAGCATGATTTGCTTTCCGGTTCAATCCGCTTCTGGATGGGTTTACGATTAGAATTAAACGAGATTGCATTACGATAAGCGAGAGTGTGACTTGATCCTTGATTATCAATATTTTGTTTAAACTATTACATAAGATAAACGAATCAATATTACATATTTCTGATTTCAACGTCGCCTGTACCTTTATATTCGAAATTCGATAGATACGTAAGAAAATTGCATGTTTAAGACTCATATAGTGATGTACAACCTTGTTGTATTGGGTCGTTGTCTATTGGTTTTCACCGTTAAAATTCTACTGTAAATATTTAGTTACTTATGGAGCATTAAGTCTCATATGCTGTATATTTTATTTCGTAATGCCTCTTTCAATCGCTTGATTTCAAAGGAGAGATATCGTTAACGTCCCCAAACTTCTGTTATTCCCGTTATCCTCTAAGCCTATCCAGATTACAGATTATGTCAACAGCATATGTCACGTTTCCACCACTGTTGTCACGGAATTTTATTTACACTCTTTATTCTGGAAAACGCACGTCAGTAAACTTTAGAGTACTTACTATATGCTATTGACTCTTGGCAGCAAAAAGTAATCTATGCATACCAACCTAATTGATTTTATTAGAGAACATATTACAATATTAAAACTCCCATTGTTATATTAATTTTCGTAGTTTAATATGGTTGGTTTTTCTTGAACGAACACCACCTATTAATAACTGGCTGAGACGTTCCATTCGATTATTATTTTTCGAATTTGTCAAGGTGTCCCTGAACCTGTCTTTCCATGGCAATACTCGCTGTAATATGCGTGCTAGTTGAAACCAAGTCTCAAGATGTAAGGTAAAAGCCCTTGGGTTCCTGTTTTAGTATATGCCATGGCCTTCGCCAGTGAAAATTATTCACTGGCATTGGAACGCATCGCGAATGTGCTTTATGAGGCGGGTCCAGCTGCGTCTTACTAAGCCAACATTCAAAAGCAGACTAGTTGACTTGTGAAACCCATCAGCACTGGTCTATCTATCTATAGCTCTCTTCACAATATTTCGCATCTAAACAAGTATTATACTTTCAATTCGATCATCAAAGTATAACAGATTCTAAGAGCGCCTGTCTACCAGCTGTTTTTCTCTGATGTCACTGAATATTCTTCCCACTCGTTACATCATGAATTGACAACATGTCTGGTCAGCTGCACTACTTTTAGTTGATACATAAAATGAACTAGTAGTGATAACATTGCTAACTAAATAGAAAGTTTCATTTAATTTCTTACGCTGTAGTTCGAATTACAATTACATCCAGTTTTTTCTAAATTAATATAGTAACTTAATGCATAGTTTGCAAACAAACTTAACTAAGATTTTAATTAATTCAATAATGTCCTAATAGTTTAGATATCAAGTATAAAAAAATACTGTTTGATGATATATTTGATATTCTTATGCTATCTTAACATTCGTTCCTTGTTCACTGGACCATATTGCCTCACATATTAGAATAGATAAACTAAAGCAACAAACGTTCAAAGGATAAAAACCCCGTTATCAAAGGTAAGTAGTCGTATGTCTTTAAACCAACAAAGAGTTTTGTTTATATAGATTTATTCATCCCCACTTCTTTTTTGTAAACGATATATTTCTATGGACTTTTTGCTATAAAAGTTATATGTACATATGACAGCTAATTTTATGCTATAGCCTGCATTGTTGGTTTGATGTTGCCGGGATATTCAAGATGTACATGTTTACATTGTTGGACGCTTGTCGCCTTGGTTTATTGATAGCGACAGGATCTACATATAAAATAGTCTACCACTCCAATTTCATAGTTATTTTATAAATCAATTACTAGAACTATATAAGCATGTATACTACGAATTATTCAAATGTCACCCAGTTTATGATTGAAGTATGCACAAATGTCCGCGTCGAGACTCAGTATAGGAGGCACGCGAGGATTACACACCCATGCCATTTTTCATTTCTTCATGGTATAACCGAAAATACATATTTCCTTTAACACTCATAATATTTAACCTATTTATCTTATATATTCATCCACATAATTGAGTGCCTAAGTTTCTTTATTCGTATACGAGAGGATTTTTTTAAATTGATATATTCTCTAAAATAATCAAACTATCCCTACTAAAAGTAATTCATTTCACTAATTAAGTAAGCTCTCAAAATAACTAAATTCTTAGTTTTTCAATTAAAATGCAGTTAAATACACTGAGTGATGGTTGACCTATCTAGTGTAGCGCTAGTAATGCTTTCTCCGCAAATTACATCTAAATCGAATACGCTGGTTACGTATCTGGTTTAACCGATACTGAATTAGCGCTAGTAGTTTCTAGAACATTAATTGTATTTGAATAATATATTCGATAATTGTTTATGTATAGTACTAATTTTGTATATTTCAAACACCAGACAAATATTTTAGCATCATGGTGAAGTAATCAATGACATGTGACTAAAACAATCCAAGTGTATTTTTTGATTTTTCGGCTTCTAATATTAAGAGTGGAAAAGTATATTTCTTAAATATGTTGGACTGAACTGAGTGATACATTGATTGGCCTCCTGCTCACTTCGCCCAATGCATTATTCATTTTGTCAAGTAAGACGGACTATAATTACATATTTGTAAAAGTGTATTGCACTTTCCTGTATAAATTCGTAAATACTACTTAAACGTGGCTAGTATATATATATATAGATAATATTTTATGATCAATTATGCCCAATCAAAGTCCAAAACTAATTAATCATCATAATGTAAATTTTTCGAAAGCGAGAGCGAGTTGACCTTGTATCTAGGTATTGTTGATGCCATGTTTCTCCGTTCACTATCACCTTTCAATATAACCAGATGCTTTGACGTACGTATTCTCGTTACAAAAAGAAAGTAGGTTTAATATATAAATAACTATTTCACAATATCTAAAATATATGACGTGCAATCATTTCTATGTTTTTTGTTTGTGTTAAAAATCAAAGCATGTTCTAAGCTAGATGGTACAACATCCGCATCTATAATAGGGAATTTTGTGCTTTATTTATAACGTATAGATTTAGTGCAAAATAAACTATATAGTAATATACCATTGTTTGGAGTTTAAATTGGTTCCCTATCTTTCTTCTCAGATTATTTATCGCGTTTTATGTACTATGTAAAAATCGAAGCTACATTTTTTTCTGATTTAAATAATATAATTCAGTAAGACAGTATTCATTGAAATTTAACTCACTGACTATATTTCGCGTATTACGCTTGGTTGTACTTAGTGTCCAACTTTAGGTGTAATGTTCGTGTTTATGTTTTTTTGGACAGTGAGGAATTTTGATGGATACCTACTGATCTGGTTTTTTTGTTACTTTTATTTTCAATATGTCTTTTTCTTCTTAAAGAACACTCCAGCATTTGTTAGCCTGCTACGATTTTAGCTTCTGACCTTGACGATTGTTACGAGATATTATCGCGTTTCGTTTTCACTTGGGTATTGATATTGCCTTAAAATGTTCAGATTGTTTTTCAGAGCATTTATTTGTGCTCTCCTTCCCTTTCGAGTGAAATACATATCTTCCGTTATAGAAAGGACATCTTAAAGGTAAACACATTTGAACTTAAAAATGACTTCTAGCATGTGTTCGATGTTAAACTCAATATTTTAGTTTTTTGGTGATTGAGTGAAAGATGCACTGGACAGTAGCACTAGAAGGTGGTCCACGTAGAGTTAATCATGCGGCTGTGGCAATTGGAGATAAGGTACGGATCTACTTCTATATATAGTTTGCTTAATATTTTTGGTCTACACTCCTTATTCACTAAAAATATCCTGCTATATATTGAAGGTATTTTCGTTCGGTGGGTACTGTAGTGGCGAAAATATGGAAGTAGAGCAACCGATAGATATCCACATGTTAGATACACGTGAGTTATATTGCTTAAATTTATTTTTAGAAGTATTTTATGTGCGAGAATAAATCCATTAAAATGAATATTGGAAAATTCGATTACGGATATTTTTTGCTTTAGTTACTTATCGGTGGATATCAGTGAAAGCACATGAAGATCAATCTCCACTAGAGGACGATTCAATGGTGCGGCTTGTAATGTATATTTATGTGTTTGCATTTTGAATCAAATAACGAGCATATATTCAGGGTGAAAATGATGATGTTGGTAGCTTTCGTTCGCGTATTCCTTATCAACGCTATGGCCATACTGTATGTGCATATGGGGGTCGCGCCTATCTCTGGGGTGGGCGTAACGATGAATTTGGAGCTAGCTCAACTCTACATGAATTTGATCCTGGTTAGGATATAATTATTTTCACGTTTGTAATGTTATGAAATTTAAATGAAAATCATAATCTCAGTTCTAATGCGATGGCGAGTAATGCCTGCGTATGGTCGTATTCCTCCTGCACGAGATGGTCATTCGGCAGTTGTTGTTGGTGATAAAATGTACCTTTTTGGTGGTTTTGAAGAAGAACTTCAACGATTCAGTCAAGAAACGTATATTTACCATTTTTCTACAAATAAATGGTCGGAATTTTTAACGTTTGTGAGTATAGAGCACTCTGATTTTTCAATTTTATTATATGTGAATTCGTATTTAAAAAATTTTTATTTTATTGAATAAGAGAATTTTTTTATCTGCATTTATATAAGCTTTCAAATTTTGATTGATTATTCGTAAAATTGTCTTTACATACAGGGATCGACACCGTTATGGCGTGATTTCCATACAGCTGTTGCACTAAATGGAAAAATGTACGTATTCGGTGGTAGGAGTGATCAGACAGGACAGGTTAACAATCTACGTTTTTATATTTTTAGTATAGTTGTTATTTCCATGTACGTCCTGTATGATTATATAATTTTTGTCAAGTTTTATTTTGTTTGGAATTGCCACTATTTAAGGTCACGATATATTTATATTTAGTGTTAATATGATGTACTTTTAGTTTCATTCCACTCGCGATCTTTATGACGAAAGATTGAAGGCTTTGGATTTATATACTGGTGAGTGGACGACTCCTGTTTGTACCGGAATAGGCCCAACTGGACGAAGAAGTCATTCTGCATGTAAGTTTCAAGCACAATAGAAGTTAGTAAGTTGTTAAATGGTAATATCATAATAGGCTATTGTTTATTGTATTTATCGTTTTTTAACTCTTAATTATTTTTGTATATTTAGGGGCATACGGAGGCAAAATGTTTATATTCGGTGGATATTTGGGTACTCAAAATATCCACTATGATGATATGTTTTCTTTCGATCCAGTTACTAATCACTGGGAAAAATTGAAGGTATGTTTTATATAGTATATAGAATCAATTTTATGGCCTGGAATGGTTAACAGTTTATTGCAGACTATGGGCCCTGTCCCATCAGCCCGTCGTCGTCAGTGTACTGTTGTTGTTCAAAACAGAGTATTCCTCTTCGGTGGAACTATGTATGTTCTTACTTAACTTTGTTGTATTTGTGAGTAATTTTCATACATTTTAGGCCTGTGAACAATTCCCTTGGATCATCAATAGGCTTGGCAGACTTGGCGGATCTTTATGTACTCGATTATGGTACATTTTAGATTTTCTTTTAAAGATTAGGCAAATTTTAACTGAGATGTTTAAACTTGCTAATTAGGAACTCTTTATCGTTTTATTTACTAACCTACATATCTGGCGTATTAGGAAAAAAAGATTTGTCTTAACTTAATGAGAAGTTTATTTTATTTTAACCATATTGCTAATAAATTTTATATTGTTATAATTACAATTATTAGCTCCATCACTGAAACATCTTGCTGCATGTGTGGTTCTCAAACATCAGTTGGATAAGAGACTGGCTTATGCAATTCCGAGAGATGTCAGGTAATTTTATTGTTAAAAATTATCTGGAATAGAGTAGTACATAAATCAGGTACACATGATTCCATTTCTACTTCGAGAAATTTGTGCTAATGCATTTTCAGTAGTGAACTATGGTCAATGACCACTCCGAACGCTATCACAAATCTCAATTCACAACGGCATGAAGTCGCTGGATGATTATTCGTCAATAATTAAATCTGTATATTTTTTCGTTATGGAGGCCTCATCTTATGAATTATGACATTTAGGATTTATAAGGCAAGAGAAATGTATGTATAATTAGTTGAAAGAGATTCAATTTACTAATCACATACCTTTTAATTTTCTTAACTTTGAAATTTCTTTTGAATATTGTTTGCATTTAACAGCTTGAAATTTCATTTAGGGTATAATTGAATAAGACTACACATAAATTGCTATCCATAGGCTCGAAGAGTACTAGCATGTTTTGATGATCCTATTAAGTGGTAGCTAAAATAGTTTTTATTCCGTAATAAGTCACTACACTAGTTTTTGTTTTGTTATATTGTTCCTCCAATGTGCTGCTCAATGTCTGCTTTCACTATTTTTCATATTGTAGATACAATTGCTTCAATGTAAGTCATCTCCATATAGAGCAGAGGTGTATTGTGATCGTTTATTGTAAGTTTCATGTCTTTAATTTAAACTATTGAATACTACTCTTTAAAATTTTTTTGCCATTATGAATAGTTATTGATAAGTGATTGTGTAGAATTGTGTGAATTCACACTATTAATTTACGGGCTTCTTTGATCTGTTTGTTCATAATCAACCCCTAGCGCTGATTACCACAGGTTTTGTATAACTTATGTATGCTGTTTGTTTTTCAATCGCATGCTCAAAGCTTGCATGTTTATTGTGTATGACGAATATTTTAGGAAAAGTACATTCAGTAGAATAGTTATTTACATTTTACTGCTGATTATCCGTGCCTTGTCAAATATAATGCTGTTGGCACTCGTTGTGTTGTTCCATATGTACCAGAGTATCCACTATATGTTAGAATTGTGATTGATAAATATTGCAGTAAATGATTGTGTGTATATTAATGTAATTGTTGTAATCATCTTATTCGGGACCGTACTTTTCTTGCGCTTATTTTCCTTATGTGGGATGTACTATTTCAAGTAGATTATGTATGATTCAATTGTATGCGCCTGTACAGGTTTTTGCACAGTTCTGTGGGTATCTAGGTTGAATACGTTTGGTTAGGTGAATAGATTGACATTTTGAACTGCAAATTTATTTCAGTGATGGGATGTGGGATCTCAGTGGGTTTTTCTCTTTTGTTCCCTCTCTCTTACGTAGGATTTTTATATATCATGGATCGCAATGGAACGGATAGAAATAATCCATCCTCTGTCAGAAAACGATTTATTGCTGCTGGGATCAATAACGTAGTATCTCTGACAATTACTTGGATTGTACTGAAACAGGTTGAAGACATTCAATTTCATGAGGCATTCTAGATACGGCTTTTTGTTATTTTTTAATGGATTTTAGGATTAGATTTTATTTTGGTAATTCTGAATCTCGAAAATTTTAGAAAGACAATCACCCATTTCGATCGATGGGCTTCCGTTTGGATGGGTCTTTTAATGCACTTGTAATACCATCAGCCCTTATTGGAATTTTATATTCTGGACAGTGGCTAATGATGTATTTTGATGGTCAACTAAGACGCACATTTTGTAAGTTTCTTTAAGTTTTTATATCGATGGTAAATTACTGATAATATAATATATTAATTTGCAGCCATTAGAGAATGGCGTCATTCTTTAGTTCGGATCACGTGGGTGAGGGATGCCATTATGGTAAGATTTAATCACCTTGTGTGAATTCCACTTATATTAAGAATTTAAAAATTATTTGTATTATTTATAGGCTCCTATCACAGAGGAGATCACATTTCGATGTTGTTCGGCATCTCTTATGGTTCAGTACCTCTCACATTCACATACTACTTTAATTTGTCCGTTACTTTTTGCAGCTAGTCATTTTCATCATGTTGGTGATGATATGAGGAAAGGGTTTTCATTATCCGAAGCTGTTAATCGTAGAGGTCTGTGATATTTAATTTATCATTTTAAGTAAATGCAAATTTCTGTATTTTTGGGTATTACTAGAAACAATATAGTTTTATTTCAGCATTCCAGTTTTTGTACACGTATGTTTTTGGTGCGTATGCTACGCACCTATTTATTTCGACAGGTCATGCGCTAGCTCCAATCATCACGCATTCCCTTTGTAACTCACTTGGCTTACCACTCATCATGGAAATATGTATATATATATATATATCTTTTATTAATTTCTGAACTTCAAATTTCAACATTTAAATTTCCAGATGGGTATCCAAAACGGTCTCAACGAAATGCACTCTGGAGTGCGTATGTTTTTGGCATAGTCGGATTTATTGTTTTAGTCGGACCTATGACATCTAGGAAGTGGTATACTAAAGTCTGAGGTGCTAGAATACGTAATATGCTTTTTATTTTGTGGACTTGGGATAAGTTGCAGTTACTGCCATCTTTATTTGTTTTAAGTCATTATCTACTTCTCAGTTATGTAGGTTTTGTAAATTGATTTCTCCTTATGCTGTATATATCTTCGTATAGCTATACCGATTTATCTTTCTTTTTCTGCCTTTCACTATGCATTTCTAGTCGGATTACTCATAGTGTATACTTACTTATATTGCGTATATTTTTATTATATAGAGGACCATCTTTCAATGATCTATCTATTTTATGAATAAAAGCAAATTCAATATAAGTTTTTTGTAAATCCCTACATCTCATGTCTTGGGTTAATTTTCGAACAGTTTATCCGTTTCTATAGTTTCTTCAACGAAGAATTGAAGTGTCTACTCACAGTCGTGAATTGTAGATTTTGGCAACGATAATTACTATAGTAAGTCAAGTAATGATTTTAATGCCAAGTAGAAGTGACGCTTTGAATATCATAACCATTTAAAGGGTAGGTTACTTAATATTTTGCTATAATGTGATGTCATAGTCAAGTGTATATGCACTTATAAACGAGTTATAAGGACGAGGTTAGTGTAGAAAAATGTAGTATATGCTAGTGGGTGGTATTCGTTGTATGTGGACCAGGTGACAAGGGTTAAAGGGAGGATAATGTACGTACTTTTCAAGAAATACCAAGTTCTATAATTAGATAATAATTTCTACCGAGTGCACTACAAACCATTATATCCATTTTGACTGTATACTATCTACATTGTATTCTTTGACGATTTTAAAGCATTCAGGAGTGCAAGTAGAAACCAGGAACGTGACATTTAGAAGTTGCACTACCTCATGTAAAGTGGTGATGAAGGTATCGTGGTTGGCAACAAAAAATCCACTTGTTATGGATAGTATCTTAGACTTAATTTGTAAGTACTATATCTGTCTGACAAGAAGCATCGAGACTAATTATCCCTGAAATAAAATTATTTTTTAGTTAGCAATTCTTCCTATAAAATTAAAACGAGTTATGAAATAAGATCAGGGGACGAAGAGTAGAGAATGCCTACTAGGTATTTGAATCTGCTTTGGAGTCAATAGTTGTGGTGGTTTTATAGAGATGTCTGTTGTAGTCCCTTCAATAGCCAGTTCGGACTAAGAGAAGGGCTATTATTAGTTGATAAAGTTCATTCGTAACAGTTCCAACATGAAACTTATTTCCTTGAAAACGAAGAGAAACAAAAAGAGATTGGGTAAACCATATCCTACTAGCATTCCGTCAAAGCAGTGAAGCCTATATTCACCGTCTGGATCAAAAATATTGTCAAATACTGAAGCGTCATCTCCTGCTAACATTATGCTTGAGTGTGATGGTATATTACGTCCTAACCTGCTGAAAAAAAGTGTACTTCTTTCCTACGAGGCATTGCTTTAAATAAATAGAGGTACTGTGAAACAATTGCTTAAATTCTAGCGTTAAATTATTTAAATAAGTAAATATAAGTAATCACTATTAGCATACCCATGCAAAAACTGTACTAAAATTAGTGGAAAAATAAAGATGACGATCAGTATGAACAACGATATTGTATACGCGAGCCCATTATAGTCCTCACTGACAGGCTTCGGCTTCCATAAAGGCAGATCTACAAGTGAAAAAGATATTTATATAGTAAGCGTCATGAATTAGATTATCAAATACGTTATAATTGCTTAGCTAACTCACAAGCATTTTAGAAAAAATCTAATAGACGAGTATATATGAATAGAGCGCGCCGTTCTTCACAAAGAATTTCAGCTACGCCATCTGAACATATTGTTCAAGAAAATCGCATTGTATATTTTATCTCAATTTCTGAGTACTAAGCAATATGTGAAAAGTCGGTTTCGTTATTATTTTACTTTTAATGAATAATCTGTGGTATATTATTTAGCTTCATTTTATACTTATGACAACATAGTGTTTTGTTAAAAGCGAAAACATGGTTGAAGAGTTTACCTCAAAGTAGTAAGTGCCTTCCCAAAATTAGCACAAATCATATTTATTACTAGGCCTAGCATAAAATCATTTTGTGAAGTGGTAAAACAGTAATAAATTCAGAGACCGCTCTACCAGATACTCCACAATTACTTTTTTAATCCTAAGTGCTACGCAATTTCTAGAAATATAAATAGCCATATTTTATATACGACAAATCTTAAATTAAATAGTAGCCAACTACTATACTGTTTTATCATATGATAATATAATTCAGCGCATCATGTACACTAAAGTGGTTTGAAAACTGGTTGAGCTAATCAAATTTTCAGTGGCAAAGTAACAAATTAGTCTATACATACAAAAGTGATGAAGATGGAGTTGGTCATAAATTTGGAAAAAATAAAATAAAATCAGAAAGCACATTAAGATTCGTCGAAAACAACAGCTGAGTAGAACTTATTAAATATGCAGTAATTAAAAACCTTAAAACCGAAGCATCATACTTAACTTGTAACGCGTAAGATAGACTATACAATACATAAATGGTATAAGTAATTGTTAACCAAAGTCAAACCTCTGATCTGTTAGCTTACGAGAACTGACAGAAGTGACTGTGAGCAAACTAATGTTAGCAGTGAAATTTTGCAAGAAGTTTCTTGATATACTGAACTCAGATTTACAAAGCGCTCAACTCATGAACATAATAGGACTGTTGTCAGATAGGATGTTTTTTATACGCAATTCTCCTTAGATAAAGAATTACACAACAATGTATACAACGTTATTTATCTTGAATATGACGGAAATACGCCACGAAAACCAAAATAGTAGCGATGCATACTATATGAATGAAATTTGAAAGATAGTGCCTTAGTCGTACCAGTCATGTCCACTTCATCGTCAGCATTGGTGGTTTTCAGATACCAGTTATCCATATTTAATCTAAAATAAAACTCAAGGTTACTCGTTTAACCAGAACCACATAAAATAAATCCATATCGCCGCTTTCCGAACAAGAAAATCATGTTCATAATTAGTAACGTTATGATACCGCACAAAATAATATAGCGGCAAAAATTTTGAAAGTTGGAAATAAATATAGTTTACCGATAAATATTCAAAAATATATCTTCTAAATTGATAGTTAAAGCATCACTGCCCATGAATATTATTTACGGTTAATTTCATGCGCTAATTAATCTCATTGATTAGATTTATTAACTACAAAGCTGATTTTTTTGTTTCATTAACGAAAGAGAGCTATTATTTCCCTTGCATTGGTTTACACACTGAGATTTTATTACCTTCTCTAACAGAAACATTTTCAGTCATAGATCACCATAATTGATCTTCAGCGAATGTTTAAAAAAACAACGAAAATCCCTTGAATGTAATATTGATGTCTTCGCTTAAAATGATTGGAGTCACATACTCTCCTCTTATATTTTGAGGCTGTTTTTAATACCTTTTACTTCGTAATAATCACCTGCGTAATGTAAAAAGCTTCATTTCTTGTTCTTCATATACAATTCTTTTGATACGAATTCTACGGCTGATATCACTCATGTATTATGTTGTAGTAATTTAGATTCTATATGAATACTTGTAACATATAAAAGTCAGTTAGTATAAAATGTTAGCATAAATGGACAAAAAATCTCCGGACTTTCAAAACTCATCACTGGGGGGATTTGGAAGAGTGAATAAGTTATTAATCCCTAAAATCGATTATTAGTGGGTGAGTAATGCAGTCTCCTTAATCATAGATAGTACAAAAATTGTGCAACAGGTTTTATAAAGTACGATTGTTTCCATTTATTAGCCTCAGTTCACTAGTGTTTACAAAATATTGGGAACTTTGCTTGCTCTCTTAGAAATAAGGGCGTAATCAATTTCTTCGAGTATGAATAGCACATGTGAGATATCTTATTATTTGGTTCAACAAGGAGACCCATTTTCACATAATTTTATTTAGTTTGTTAATTGGTCCTCTCGGCATGCTTAACAGACTCTTAAAACCTGCTAGTGTGTCATTCATCATGCTTTAATTACCTGTTTTCAACTTGGTTGGACACAAATATCACTAAAGAAATATATATATAATAGAAGTTATATATATATGTAAGATTTTATCAGTGGAAAATTCGTCTGAAACCTGTAAGTCTATGAATTAATGGAGAAAAAGCTTGAAAAACCTAAAAATCTGTTATAATACGAGAAATGGGTTGTTTTAAATTAATTATTCTCACGTAAAGATGTATAGGAAATATTCTTTTATGACTATTATTATTCCTGTTTTTTTTACTCTTCTTTAGTTGGCATTTATACAAATGTTAGTTTCCTGTTTGGTTAAGCTCTAGCTGCACGTATTTTCAGTATTCTTTGTCCTTCATTTATTTATATCAATATAACTCTAATAACAAGTGAAAGGTATTTTATCGGAAGAAGTTAAAACGTCTTACTTTATTAGTATTCATATGCAATTTGTCTCCATTGATAACTAAGAAATATAAGCCAACCATTGCTAAGTATATTTAATTTGTACATAAGAATTTTTCCCGATTTCCACTATATATTGAAACCACCGATCTTTATACTATTTAGAAGTTCTCCGATTTCCACATTGCTGTTTACTGGTTTAGCTCTATTCAGAAATTTGCATAAGAAATGGGAGGTGCCGGGCGCTGAACGCACATTGTTTGGTCGTCAACAAAATACCATTGTGCTCGTTGTCAAAATAGTTATAAAGTAGTCTGGACTCAACACAGTAGGCCATTTAGGACTCCCGTAATATATTTTTTGTTGTATTCTTTCCATATAAAGTTATCTCATTGCACTTTAACCAAGGATGTGATGCGACCATAATTTCATATTCATTAGTTGTAATTTAATAATGGCGAAATAATGAGTTAATAATTTGTTCCTTTATTTGAGCCAAAAGACATTTTTTCTATGCTACTACTAATTCACTGCCCTCTTTAAGCCAGAATGGCGGACATATTGCCACGTTTGTGTAACCAGCTGTATTGAAATTGGGCTGAACAGGAAACGTGTTTAGAAAGGCATTTGAGTCACAATTCCTCTCTATTTTCTTTTATTTCAAGCCTACTTGTTCATAAATTTTCATCCATTAAATTATTATAACTAGTAACTTAAATTTGAGTACGTTCTTCTAAAATGCCTGTGAAACTAATTTATCACTTTAATTTGAAACTATTATCCTCCTAAACTTCTCATTGAAACAAGTCAACTTCCAAATTTCTACACCAACCATTGATTTAAATTTCTACAGATTTCATTTTAATCATTATTCAACTTAAGCATCCTTTTCATTAGTTTCTTTCATGATTTGCTCTTCAGCACTTCTATTAATAGAAAGTTAGCTTTCTTTGTTGTTATTATACAATTTATAGAAGAATGTACAAAAGAAAATATTTAAAAGAAATACTTAAGTGCTTCTAACGGTTCTTAATGAATATCCATCAATCAATATTAACCCTATTGGCGCTTCCGTTCCATGTTTTCCAAGTGTTTAAGTTGTCTACGATACCTATAGAATTTATTATTAATGCTAAATGTACTTGTCCCTTTTCTGTAACATCGTCTACCAACTATTAAGCCATAATGGAATAATCTTCACATGGAATTATCCATAAAAGGACAATTAACCTCAATACGCCGAGAAACTAGCATTGGGAAACGAGTTATCATCCACTTCTAGAATATGAACGTAGGACTCTGCATAGTTGTATAATTTAATAAGAATGGCTTTGAAACCTAAAATTTTCGCAGTATATATCCCACAATACGTTAATGTCTCGCATAGATTAAACGTCACAGCCGAAAGCAACAGTCAAAGCTGCAATGATTGAAACATGGCACCCATAGCTCACACTAAGTTTATTTTTCCAATTATGTGATATTTCCGATTTCTATACATTAAAAACAATAATCTCAATGAAGTGAAGATACATAGTCACTTTCTGATTGTCGCTGGTAGACTTAGTACACCAACTGCACATTTTAACGTTTAAAAAACTCGACCCTCTAGACTTAAACTTTCATTGATATCTTAACTGTGCGTTCTAATAATAGACTAATGACAATTGTTTATACATTGAATATGTAGTTAGGTGCACTTGTTATAAAGTAAATTACCAGTGTTGATAGCTTGAATGTAACACATTGTACTAAGATCAATAATATGTAATTTTGCAGTTTATAAGTTGCGTCACCGTAACAGTTAAATATAATTTTGTTACATAAAAACATTTTTAACTTTTTACCGTATTATTTTCACAAAATATTTTTATAGATATATATTTAGTTCTATGACTAAATGTTATGCAGATATATTTTACCATATACAATTTAATCGGTTTTTATTTAGGAGACATTATAAGGAACTGAAATTTAAGAAATTTTGCGTATTAATGAAAGATCAAGAAAACTAAGATTTATGACGCGACCATACATTACTGTTCGCTTATGGATGGAACCACCAGTTCCAAAAGCTAGTTCCACCGTTTTCGGCCACACACGATGTTAATAGGTTTTATTTACTAGATCTCAAAGATTTAATTGAGCATCTTTCATACCTTAGAGATTATTAGTACAAAAAGAAATTGATTTAATGGTAAATTAACTAGCGTTGTTTTACCGCATATGATATTAATCAAAAATGCACTATATAAACAATTGTTATTTGGTAGCTAAGATAAGTGAAACCTGGAACATATATTAAAGCTAAAATATAATATCAACTACGTTATTAAAATATTTTTTATTATTATGGAATGAAGAGTGACAGCATCAAAAGCAGTAGCATAACCATCGATCCTTTTCAACGTAGTGATGCGGTACTGGTGACTAACGCCAACAGATGTGCCAGCATTGATCGAAAGTGATATTTGTACTTGGCGCGTTTCCAAGAATTTTTAACGACTCGGCTAGTACTATTTCGAAATACTGTGTTAAATTTTAATGTTACTCTAAGGGTTGAGGGCGTGCTGCTTTATTTATTACGTTATTCTAGCTCATCATGAAGAATTCAAATAGTGATGCATCGTCATTTGTGCGTTTTCGTAGTGAAGACCAAAGTAGAAACGTGAGGTTTCACCTGGACTAATTCTATCCCACTATTCTAGATCGTTATGCTATACTCAAATGGTACAAAAATATTGTCATTTGTTCTCAAGTCCTTCTGATCCACTTATCAGTATTTGATCTACCTTTTGCTACTAGGACATCTAATCGCAAAGAATTGCGCGTGTAGCTTATGTTCACTATATTCAAGTTTTGACAAGTTTCGATCTACTGATTAATCCAACTTGAGCATTTCTTCCCAAACTTTCTTTCCGTCGGTTTTCTTTCTGAGGGTGTTTTAGGACTTTGCATTATTGCTGATGGAAGGTTAGGTCATTCGTTAAATTCTCTTTTCCCATCCCTATAAATTTATTTGCATGTTTATTTTAGTTTGAAACACGCGGTGGTTCCCTACATAATCACGTGTGTGAATAGCGTGGTGTTTATTTTGTGACAGCAGATTTGTATTCTTGATGAGGGCTCTAATATTTGTGTAATGGTAGCGGTAATTTTCTTTATTATTACTGGTAGTTATTTAATAATAACATTTCATGGATGTATTCCTATCGATTTTAAGTACATGGGAACCACATACATCTTTTAAAAATGCACCCCTAATTTCGATGGTTTTGATTTTTCAAATATTTATATAGAGATGTCATATTATTAATTAAACTGTATCTATGCAAGAGGCACTTCTTCTCACTTTACTGTAGTATTTATTATGGACATGTGCAATAATAATTTCGCAATGAGACTAGTGTTGTATGAACCTAATCCTAAGCTCTTTCGTGTACAGTCTGCGTCAATTCATTTCTTAGTTTGTAGGATTTGTTACTCATTATCCTATCTAACCGCAAAATTAGAAAATACGGGCAGAGGTTTTGTTTCTTCAGCGTTTGAATTTTTTAAAGGACTCATTGAAGCTCATTTATTAATTATATCCAGTTCACTAGTTCTGACATTGATTCATTGACTTATACTTTGTAAAACTGCATTAGGTGGCAATCTCAATTTAACATTCCTTTGCATCTTAAGTTTTCTAGATATTTCGGTTTTCGAAATCTATTTTAAATATAAATTTAACTTAAGAAAAATATTCCCAATTTTTCATACCATTAAATGGCCCCCCTGTATAAAGCCATGTGTTGCATTTTCTCGTTTCTAACAGACACCAGATGTTGCCATAACGCAAGTCGTAAAACCTTCCATCTCTACCTCATTAATTTTCTCTTGAGTCAATCGAAGTCTTTATGTATTGAAACCCCCTCATGTTGCATAAGCTACTTGTATTTTCCTGATATAATGTTACATATCAGTTAATCCAATTCGTTTTTAAAAATCAACATTTCTGATGTGGCAGTTTCTCGTACATATTTTAACTTCTGTAATAGTTTTTATCAGTATAATGGTCTAGGCAGTATACATCGATTCCTCTTTAGGAATGGAGTGTCAGTCATAATTTACTTCACATTCCACTATAGATGATTTTCATTGTCCTTCATATGGTGTCTTTTCGTACCCGGCATTTTTCTTGATCGCCAACTATTACTTCACGTTATATTCACGTGACCTCGTATCTAACCCCTACTGTTTTTCGCGCGCTCAACAATTCTAACCGGAGCTGCTGAGCTCATTGACCCTCACAGTCGCTGATTTTCATAATACTTTATTAAATAAAGCGCTTACAAAGGCTTTTCTCTTCCGATTTAAGAATATTATTTAAGGTTAAATGCATCGTCAACGTAGAATTGATATTTAAAGAAATTATCTGTTTAGTGTTGCGTCAGATGGCCGATTATCTTGGTAGGTTTACCACGCGAAGTTAAGCCATGATGGTGGGACAACGGGCAAAGCAAATAGTGTTAAGTCTTGTGGTCACCATATTCTCTTGGTAAAACCAATGCCTGCGAAGTTGAAACGCAAAATTTATTATTTGTTAGTTTATTGTTATAGCAGTATGTTCAAAACAACGTATAACTTCATCCTTTGTTGTTATAACTAGTGATTACACCATATTTCTATTATGCTCGTAAGCAATGGTTAGTACCAGCCTGTGTCTAACTAGGGGTCATCTCTAATTCCAAGGCTCGATCTTAAAAGAAGGCATACCAGAAAATGCTATTCGGGCAGGGAATGTTTTCTGAAGGTCAGCGTAGTCGTAAATAGATGTTGCAAATCTATATCTAACAAGTTATTAGACTCGACGTAATAGGAGATATTGACGAAAACCAAGAAACATCAAATAAGAGAAAAATCACTTCTAATAGTAGTAACAAAGCATATATGTAGTTATATTGTATGCTAATATGGGACTTTCTAGTATACAATATAGGTGTAGGACCTAGCATAAAGCGCTAGCACAGCCAATACAGCCGATTGGGGGATAACTTCATACTGAACTATTTGATCGTGTGCAATAATAGTTGCATGTGGGCACGCGCAAATTTCCCGCGCAGTTGGCAGATGGCCATACCCCACTTAACCCAATCGTTGTTCGCAATCCGTCCTTGAGTGTTTTATATGATCCACAGATTATTATTTGCTGCTAATATTTTGTTTATTTAAAATTGTTATTCTTTAGTTATTTTTTATGCTATAATCTTAATTTTTCTTTTCGAAATGTCATTTTTCTCTAACTTTCGAAATATCGAAAAATAAATCTCGTGTCATCTGGTACTGTTGTTGTTTGACTGTTATCTGGCCAGGTAAACTGTATCTCGGTCTCGGTTGTTTTCGTCTGCTGTAGGCTTTGCGTGCGTGACAGCTTGCGAACTGTTTTGCCGGACCTGTCTTTGAATCATCAAAATTGAGAAAAGTTGATATTGGTGATTCCATTATGCTATACTGCTCTTCTTTTTAATTTATTAGCTTGATGTACTCATAGAAAATGTGTTGTGGCGGGTCCTTAGTAGTTATAGTTTATAGTGGTTACTTTTATATTAGTCAGTAGGGTATTTTTCTAATTTCTAGTGCTATATTTGCGATTTGGGATTGTATTAGGCACTGATGTGGTTGTCGCAAGCGATTCTTTGTTGAGTGATTCAACATCTGCCAAGGGGGTAAGGCCACATTTCTAAACCTTTCACACTGCGTCACTTCCCCTCAACTATACGCTAGGATTAATAAAAAAATCTTTTTTATGCGTATTTTAAAGCATCACGGTACTGCTGTGGCTTTCCTGTAGACTGAATTTGAACGTATTTTCAAACATAGGTGTCCACATATGACTTGATGTTTTCTTCAGAGTAGGAACACTAGTTGTTTCTTTTTGTTATTTGCTTGTAATCGGTTCCGACTTCTGTATACTGCTCAATGTGTTTCGAGAGTGGAACCGATGATGTGGTCTCGACCTTTACATTCGTTTAGCTAGTTGGATAGCCCGAATAACTTGATGGGATCTTTTCGCTCCTGTTTTGATTCTCCCCAAACCAGATTGTCGCAATTTCCCTTTATTTCGCAATATTTTTGTTTCGCAATGGCACACGCGCTCTAGTTTGTGTTCTTCGGCGGTGTGGTATACATCCGTATAGCTGCAATCATAGGTGTTCCTCAATCATTCATTTTCTGATGGTACTAGGTCCTATATATTGTTAGCAATGTTTATATGGCTTGAAATGTAAACGGCGTGCATTGTGATTCTGCAATGATTACTCACAATCCAAATAACATTTCCGTCCCAGGCACGATCCACTGTCAATGCGTGTCACCTGGTTTCGTTCTGCTAATATTTTGTTTTGAGTTTTTACGACTTCATATACTTGTTTTGTATTTAAGATTTCAGCATTTCAGTTAATATTCAAATTTATGTAATATTTTCTTGCTCCTTTTTTTGATTGACTATATATAACTCGTTAACAATTACTAACGTCTGATGTGCGTTTAGTTTATCCTGTACATATTATTAAATAGGTGACGACCAATATAGCATTGATTAGAAAATGTCTGCCATCAGCTAACGTTATGATTGGAACAACGGAAACAGCTGGTTTCTATTTCCCATAATTATGGTTTCTTAGAGGACAAGTTTTCATATAATGCTTTTAGCTCATTGTTTTTGTTTCTCATCACCGCAGATTAGCTAATAATAATAGTAATAATAAGTATGGTAACTATCATAATCATAATTGTCATTATTGATTAGCAGCCCTATTTTTAAAAACCAAATTTGGTTTCGAGAAAGATTTCTACATGCCGCAGTCTGTAATTGCAGTGAGGTACTATCTTCTGTCCTCGTGTTACTTGTCTCGATCGCGTGCCGGTTTTTTGTTGTTGTTTGTATGTGATGGGAATGCTTGGACTGCTTGTATTTCTTCATTTAAAATGAGACCGTGATCAGCTGATTAGTACAGTTCTTCAGAATATTTGTTTTTATCAGATTCCCTCTCTCCAAAGAGCATGATGTAACCACTTTAAATAAGGTACATATTGTAATATATGTATTCATTATTTGAAATTTTGCAGTCCATTATTGATTTGATGCATGGTTTTCGAATCTCGTAAGCTACTGCCTTGGTCATTGCGGATGGATCGAAATGGTAAGAGTTAATCGGTTCCACGCATATCGAGCCGATCCCGGGCGTACCGTTCTGAGCAATGCAGTGGAGGACACGTTCTCGACTCGACAGCGACCTTGGTTCAAGGGTGTTCCATCCAGGAACAGAGGTCGAACAACGAGTTCTGGCCAGCGCGCCTAAAAACAAAAGTGGCGCCCTACTGCGAAATTTAAGCCAGAACTTACATTTCATTCACAGTAATCGGTAGGTATATTGACTTGTTTTCAGAGCTTGCTACACTTGCATAACATCTAGGTGTCGTTGTTTGCTTTATTCACTTAAGCGCCTTTAAATAAAAGGTATAATGGTCACTTTGTCTGATATAATATTGCTTTGATATTGGGAGTGGCTATACTTAGAGATGGAATAATTATTCCTATGGATTACTTATTTTTGTCTTGACTTATGTACGCATGTTTAAATTAATTGTATTTATTAAGAATACCATTCTCGCTGTTTATCTATTGATGTACTTGTTTTGCAAATTCCATTGAACAGTGACATTGCAGTCACATTTTTCGTGTTATTATTTGTTAGAGAGATTATCTGTTACTGCAACTGTGAATAAGACAAGTGAAAACATTACACCCATTGTTCATGCGCGAACAAGTGCTTTTAGTTCATTTGTGACTTGCCTCTGTGCTTCCATTTGTTAAACGTATATTTGTTTTATTCCTGTTAACATGGATTATTTTAGTATATAATTTCCTCACCTCGTGTACTTTAGTACAGCTGTGCCGAGTTGGAGCCAGGAATGGCTGTTGCACTAGATTTGAAGTCCTTGTTTTGCACTCGAATCTATTATTCAGCGAGCAATGAGGTTTTATGGTCGGTTCACACACAAATCATGGGGTCCAAGGTCCTCAGATTATCCTTTATCCTTGGGTCATCGCGTTTAGTTATGAATTTAGGAATGAGGTCGAATTGATTCTTACCTGTTATTACTATTTGAGTACCTTCGCAATTTCGTAACTTTCAATTGCAAGAGACTGAATATACAACACGTGTTAACTAGTAACTGGGTGTGCTTGGTAATTGAGGAAAGAGGGAAATGTTGGAAGGCAGCCAATTATCGGGCTCGACGACTCGATGTACTCAGTTCATGTATTATATACGGGAAGCTCCGTTTCACTTTCGTCTCTAAATTTCTCAATAGTAATACCATGTTGATATAACGTTTTCAAGTTCTGAGTAATAAAAGGAGGATTCATGTAGATCTAACATATTACCTTCATAGATTTTTAATTGTATGAGTTCTTTTATGGGGATTTAAAATAAGCCCAGATATTATTAATGTGATATAGGTTCTTAGACGGGGATTTCTAGGTGTGAATCATGAATCGCAACGTCTGTCTAGGTAAAGATTTAAACGAGAATGCATATTTGTAGTTCCAAATGATCAGACTACGTGGCTATATTTCTTACATTGGAGAGATGTTATTGAGATAGTTCTTTTCCTAATTTTTTTCCATCTTGTAATGGTTGGGTTATTCCAAGAGTGGTGCAAAATTACTTTTATTATACGCATACTATATGTGGATATGCCGGTAATCAATGGATATCCCATGAGTTCCGTTTCTATTGTTTAATGGACAGTGTACTGTTTATATTGGCATTATTCCGGTGAAAACAAGGTTGTGTACTAGTCACACATGATATGGTTCAGTTGTCGTTTGTAATCCTCAGTCGCGTTGTGGTTCCTTGTTAAGGAAATAGCAGGCGAGTGCATCCGTCTGTGGATAGTGGTTTCTGACACATGCCTTGTTTGGACCCGATGTTGCTTGTGGTGAGAGTGGAGGGTGCCGACAACGAGAGCGGGAATGGCGCGCCAACGTGAGCCGCGATCAGGGAACGACGCCTGCCCTTGGAGCACGAAGTTCTTGGAACTTGGGGCGGAGCCGGTTTTCATTGACTATATAAGCTTCAGAAGGTCGAATTGCTGATACAATGCTAAATGGCTAAATAACATAATATACTGTATTATATTCTAAAATACTTGTTTTGTTGTTAAGAAGAATGCCCGTTTTCGTAAAAGTATATCTTCAAAATATAACATTAAAAAGGAAGGGTAGTCTTCGTGAGTACCGTTGAATGTACTGGACATTTATTCTTTATTCTTTGGTCTTTTTGTTCTTTCTGTAAACTCGCTCATGTGATATCCACGGTGACAACGCATGTGGTCGCCTTTTCTCTGCTATCGCATGTTCGGTTGTTTTTTTTGGAATTGGTATAGGAGCTGAAATGGATTCAGCACGCATCGATCATCCTTATATAATTTCTTTCTAGTCTTGTTTGAATAGTTATCGTCGGAATTATATAGCTGTTCTAAACATTTTTTTTATGACCTCTATTAACGCGGTCAGGTGTTTAGTGCAGTCATGATGAGATGCTTTTACTACTACACGAGTGAAAGTGCTACACTTTAAGTTGGTCAGTATAATGCCAGACAACCGTTCATCCTCGCATTTGGCGTCATTTGTGCTATTCTCTGTCATGCGCTGAATCAGCTGTTATCATTATTATTACTGTTCATCGCACGCATTTTATTCATCTCAACGACATGAAGCGGGTTCATGTTATTAGATTGTGGGTGTCACTAAAATTTAGCCATTGAAAGTTTCGTACAGCATAATTGTTATTTTCTGTATCACTTCGTTCTCTTGTTTATTACTGTTCATTCTCTTAACTCTTATAAAAAATATCCTTTGTGACCTGTGTTGATGTGCTTTCCTGTTGTTTGCATGTTTTGACACGACCGTGTCCCCATTTTCAACAAAACGTCCATTCTCGAATAGATCTGGTCGCCAGATATGCAGCGTGTCGCGTGGTTGATGGTCATCATTGTTATATTCATTTATATCCCACTTAAATCCTCTATTACTGAATTCTGCATATTTTTAGCATTAGACATGAGGCCGACTGTTGTTCTCGCGCGTTTACTAGTTGACTAGTTCGCACGTACTTCACGTAGTACGACAGAGGATAGACCTACTTTTTATTTTAAGAAAAAGTTAATTAAAGTAGTCTCTTAGAATTATTTATATATCTGCTATTGGCTGCATTTTTATAGATCATAACTTGAGAAGAGAAGAAAACTTAGAATATTATGGGTTCCCTATCTATTCCGCGTGATTTTTCTATTAAGAAGGTCATTACACTCAGATGTTTTGATTGGTAACTGAATTTCTATTGCCACGCGATACCACTGTTCTGTATTGGCGATGCAATCGATTTGTTCCTGGCTGGTGGCACTTGTGTACGTGAATATATCACTATGCTAAGATGGACACTTGTCGGTCTTGACAGGTTAGCTTGTCGTTTCTCTAGGTCCACATCAATGGTTTGTTTCCCTTTTCCTTGTTAGGCTCACATTTGTCAGATGACTTTTCGTTCCGCTGCTTGCTCAATGTTTGTATGGCATATTGTTACATACCGTACTGAACCGGCTGACACCGTCCCACCACTGAAATCTCCTTTATGCCCCCCTAATCAGACTTATGCTTCACATTTGTATTTTGTTGTTTTTTAGTCGAATATAGTTCCACAGTTGGGCTTTCCAGAAATTATATGTAGCATTACCAGTAAGATAGCCGTTTTAGGTCTCCTCCTCAAACTACCTTACTGCTCTGTGCCAGGAGTTAGTAGAACTCCTCATTTTTCATACAACACGGCTCGCGAAAAGCATAGAAGCGTTACTGCAGAGGACGCGGCAGAAGCTGTCGTCGACGCAGAGAGAGCCATGAAGGCTCAACAACCGAGGTAGTTGACATCTTCTGATGCTCTTCACATAATTATACTTTGCTGTATCTGGCTTATATACTAATTTACTAATTAGTTGTACTGTACTACCTTATGGATATTTCTAAGTATAGTTCGATTTTTGATTGTTTTGTTAGGTTAAGTATTAACATTGAGGATTATCCTCGAGGGTGTTTAAAGCTGTAGGTTTAAATCGAGTTTAAACTAGTAGGTTTTCCTGTGGATGTAAAGGAGATTTCCTAAAATTTTATAAAAATGTTAAAATAAATGTTTAAAGTAATATTTTAGGTTCTACGGTGGGCCGTTGAAACCATCGTTGTTGAATCCACTGCAACAGCATACGTCTCGGACTAATAAGACACTTGGATGGTTCATGGCCGATGACATATTTGAAAAGAAAACAAATTGTAAGTTTTAATAAATTAAAAGGAAAGTGGGTATATAATAAGAAAATCATTTATCACAGCTGCATGCTTTTTTCATTCCTTGTGTTGCGGCGCCAGTTCTGTTTCCTGTCTTTTACATATTATATTGTTTGTTGTTTGCCACTATCTCGCTTTTATTTCTTGGATGTGAGTGAACTAAGCCTACTTAAATTTTGTTCATAGATCGGGCTACTTATGTACTTATGCTATTCCAATTTTTTTGTATTATATAATCTAATTACTACTATCAAATATTATCATCTTAAATTTGTTATGTTAAAACACCTGTTTTTTGAATGAATAGAATATCACTTTCTGAAAATTTAAGTAATATATTTTCATTTGATAAGGATTATATAAGTCTTTGCATTTATAAACTGAAAAGTCATCTAAGAACTGTTTGTAGCCGCACCTTATTAGATGAGATGCTGTCATTTTACTCTATCGTCGATAATTCATGCGCTCGCTCGTGAATGGCGGATTATCCGCCTTCTAGATTATGAACTACTCATAAAATACATTGAAATTAGATGTGGGCGGCTGTAGTATTTGTCTAAATAGTTAAGTCTAATCTATAGCTTCAAAATATTTACAAGGCTCTACATGTTGAGTATTTAAGGATGAAATGACAGGCTCTTCTTGTTTTAACGGTAATAATACTGCAACTAACTTTTAACTTGTTTTCTGTCGTAGTTCTACTCATGTATGTACAGGATTTATTTATTTTAACGGGGACGATTCATATTTGCAATCAAAGTGAGATGCGATTTTAATCAGGAAAATTAATGTAAATTCATGACAATTGAAAGTCTTTGTATCAAATATGAAATCTAATATATATATTAATTTCCACAAAAGTATGATTATCGCTTTTCAGCACCTATGGTAAAAAATACTGACGTGAAGCAGCAAACAGTTCAGTTGAACAAAACTGGTGAGGATAAAAAGAGGCGCAGAGGAACACGTCGAGGAAAGAAGAATGAATATGTCCCTGGACAAGCATTGAGCGAAGGAAGTGGTCAGTCATACGCAACAAAATATATTATCATCTTCTATGTTATAAAATTTCAGCTGCTTCCGAGGATCTAGAGGAGAAACAGCGCGTTATTGGTGTAAGCGAGCCTGTTCGCGAAGATTATTGGTACTATGACGTTGCTTCAGACGGTTACTATTATGAGCAAAATGGAGCCAAAGGATGGCGTCGTCGGATGCCTAATTCAGCTGCGCAGCGTATCAAAGAACAGGTATATTTATATTAAGCTAAATGTAATCAAATACTATCATAGCGCTATGAAAACATGGACTAAATCAAAAGCGGGAGTCCTTATTAACCTAATAAAAATGTATGAAAATTTATTAAAATGGGACAAATTCTTGTCATGTGAGCTCATTGAACATATCTGATCACTGGTCACCTGTTCATGGTGCATCCGATCTCTGACTTGTTGTTTTCTCGCTACCCACGAGACCAAGTGCCAGCCAATCTGCGGTCTCATTTTGCTAGCCATCGACCCACTGAGGCTGCGTAGCATGTTGTTTATGAGAAGCAAACCACGTGTTTGATGTTGTTTTGCTGGCTATGACGGCTAGACGCCTCGTATGCAAAGGCTGTCACGTAAGCGTGAGCTGATCATTTGGAAAGCACGGGAATTTAATACTTTCTATCAACTCGTAATAGTTATTTTTAAAGCAGAAGTAAGTTTAAAAAATTCGAAATAAAAATTGAATGAACCAATACAATTAACGCATTAGAATTGCTGCTTTTAAAACAATATCTCGAAACTTCTGGGAATATGAATCACCTTCGAGAAAAAAAGGCTACTTCGTTGTTTAAGTACGGATTTAATTTCAATGATAACACTTATGAATACCTGTCTTCAGTTGTCCTTGAATGAACGAATATAGCCAGAACATTCGACTTAAAATAACGAGTAATAGTTAATACAACTAATGTTTGCTTTTTAGAGTAAGTCATTAGTGATGAAAGAAGTCCATTGTAGACGATCACATTTTTCTTTGTCTTAAGATAGCAGTTTCTGTACTAGAAATTCTAAAAGAGGCAAGCCTTGTTCGAGATTAGTACCACTGGTATCATTTGTGGAATATAGCTAAGAGTATGATGGGGTGGAGTACTTCAGTGGCAGTATTCATAAGAAAACTATGTACCATAGGATTTGCTGACTTTTGAAAGAATTATAGTTTAAAATAGAAGTATTTTAGGAGATGGTCCAACTTGCCGCAAATAATGGGAAGCTTCCAGTGATGAGTCCGCAGGCAGCAGCTCAGGCGCATGCTCTGATACAGAGTGCACTATTTTCTCAACCTTCTCTTAAGTAAGTTATACCAATTTTTTATATTTCGATTTTAGTAATGTGGATATATTATAGGTACTATGATCCAAACTCTGATGGATTTTTCTATGAGATGGCGTCTGTGGATGGTTGGAAGCGACGACAACCAAACAAACCTCTTTCTACATCTGCAAGTAATACAATGTCTCGTCCACCTGCAACTTTAACATCTCCTACTCCATCATATGGAGCTGCTCTTGCTCGTGGACAGTTTCCACGCAACTGTGTAATCGACGACAGTAGTGCATCTTCATCAGTCAGCGAAGATACTGCTATACATGTCAGTGATATCTATATAACAAATCTAACCTGATAAGTCATGAATTCAATATAAGTTGGTTATTTTCTCTTTTCAGGATATATTCGGTCTAGACTCAGCGTTCAGTGGAATATCTATGGGAAGTGATAGTCCATTCCGATCATCTTCAATCTCTCGTCCAGATTCACTACCTTTAAGCCAACAAATACTTCCTGGATTTAATGCTGACAAATTTATTCAAGACCTTTCGTTCTCTGGATTGGATCCTAACAAGGTTGGTTATTCATTACATTAGCATTTTTATTACTAGTATATTTGTGGTTTACAGGTACTCGGATCTGTCTCTCGTACTCCTGCCGATGCTTGGTCGGCACGCTGTGGAGGCTGGAATTTACCATCAATGGAAAGGCCAGCTCCGGTTGCTGAGGACGACTCTATGGGTCAGCTTCTAAAGGACCTAGAAAAAATCTGGGCCACGCCAACACCAGTTGGTGGCTTGAATGCTTGAGTAGCTTCAAGTCGTTTCATAAGCACTTCATCTCACTAACCACGCACCTACATGTTCATAGTAACTAGATAGTTGACTGCTCCCTCTTGTTAATGCTTGATACTATTTTCTATTCTACCACCGCCTTTCTGCTGATTTGTTGAGATGTATATAGCTATATCTAGGAGGGAAGTTGTAGACATCTAATGTTATATTATTTAATCGTCCTAACCATTTTAATTTGTACGTTTTCTTTGATTCTGACGTTGTGCTCCTGTTTTAGTAGTCGTTTTATCTGTTCATTCTGGGAGCATTGTGCTCTCGCTGTCTGTATAACTGTAGGCTATTTGATGAGATGCGCGGTTATTTTGACTTGACATATCTGCCCTGTTCACACTGTACGTAGTATTTTTAGCAAAGCGTCCGGGTAGGTGACTTAACAAGTTTAGATCAGTATTTATAAGCTATACACAATCATAGCCTACCCCTTGACGATTTGTATTTCATACCCCATATATGTATAGACCCGTAGGTTTTCAGCTGTTCCAGCTTTATTCTAGATTAGAGAGGAAACAACTCCTTAGTGGAGTAGCTAGGCCCTATATAGTAAGGGAGATATCGGCATGGGAAGAGACTAGGTATTCATTCCATGAAATCGCCTACACCTCAGTCCTATTCAGATAGTCTCTTTTAGGGATCATTTAGACGCGATACCACCCGGCCTTTTATGTACGTGAATCATTACCGACTTTGTTGATTTTACCAAACCGTTAGATTGACAAACTGTAGTTATTCTAAATCCCTTCCCTTCGGCGGGTTTATCTGTAATTTTCTTCCGTAATAAGAGTAGAGCATATTATTGGATGTATAATAGTAGTGTCGTTTATTTTGATTTGTTGCTCTTTGTGGCAGCTCCCAACCGTCTTCTTCCACATGGTTCGCGTTCATTTCCTACCTTATAGTTGTACTTTTGGACAGAAGGTGATAAATAATCCATGATTGTGAAATATAAGCAAGATATATCTACAGATCCTTTATTCGAAGTACAAAATCAACTTATACAAGTGTTATTATGCTGTACATGAATTTATAGTACCCGTACTATGACCTCAAACTCCCGAATACAAAGAGAAAAAATATATATACAACAGAAATACAGGGTATAGGAGTAGTGGTTTTTTTCCTTGTAGTTCTTCTACACACAGTAGAGTACCAGCACTGTAGACGCTCCAAGTAACGCCAAATATCCCAAGTAGACGGGATATCAATTTAAACCTAAAGATTTACATAATATAAAGGCACAGATCCAGTGGACTTAAACGTGATAAAAATAGTTACCTAGCCAAAATAGTGCTTAGAAGTCCAGTACAAACAAGTGGAATAAGGCAATATCCAATAACACCAAGAACCTGAGGAAATAAGTGTTAGATATACCACCTCAATTATTCAATAGAAGTATGTATGAAGAATGTCTTACTTGAGAGTATCCTACATCTCCACCCAGCGCCCGTGCAATGAAATAGACCATAAAACCCCCACAGAACCAAATAGTTAGTATCCACGAAAGAGCCTATAAAATAGGTGCTGATTACAGAAATACACATTTAACTTCTAATTAGCACGATTATTTTTGGAAGAACGATCCGTGCCTCTTATGCTTTAGCCATGTTTTGTGATATATTTTAATGTTGATACAAATGAATTCTTTGACGTCGATCTTAATTATACGAACATGAATAAATGTGGTCGTTTGAATTTTATGCATTGCCAAGACAGTGGTTATGGCTAAAATTTAAAAAATTAATTTTTTTAAACCATAATACTACCTAGAATTTCGTAGGATGAGCCTATTTATATCGTATAAAAATTAAAATGTCTATAAGTAAGTGGGATTATAGTCACAAAATAAAATACTAACGCTGAATTGCCCATATATGGAAAGTAGAGCATAGGCTAATACGACCATCAAGGGACCCCAGAAGTCAGGTGATTCCCTCACAATATTTAATTTCATCCGGAAATACGGTAGCGGCAGAAGTACACAACGGATTTTGTAGTATATATCTATGAGGTCGATATCAAGTTCCTCTCTATAAGATGAAGTTTTGCTGTTATCTCATAATATAACAAACGAAACTAACAGTAGTGGTATTTTACTATTTTCATCATCGTTCACTTCTAACAGCCAGCCAAATCCACGACTTTCAAGTAGCTTCCCAGCAGCACCGGTATTTGTTCGACTGCAAGATGAAGAAATATTCCCAGAAGGACATGATACTGATGCATCTCCTAAATCGTAACCTAAAGACTAACTGCTTTAAAAAATCCTCCTTGATCTAATTTTCCACTTTGAGGATGACGACAATAGTTTCTCTCATGAAAGAAACCGAAAGTGAATTTGAGGATATAAAATAGTTAATTCAAAAGTACTAAAAACGTTTATTGCTCACCTGTTCGAATAAAATATTGGTTGTCTGAGTGAGAATATGATCCAGAATCGAAAAAATCGAAATTATCTGGAGATTGTACTAAGTCAATATCAATAGCAGTTTGTGGAGGTGTCTTAGAAACATTTTGCGATGAGTACATTCTAACTTCTATAATAATAAACATAAATCCAAAATTTTCCTTTTTAGTTATTGTAAAAAGTAACATTAAAAATCAGTGATGTACAGTCTGAAAGTAATATTATTAAAACAACACAATCACTAAACTAAACTCCACCAAGTATTACCCCTACACAAAATACGTAAATAATTATTAAACTATTAACAAATAATACATCAAGTTACTGAATTATTTTGGCGTGTTTTATTAAAATACGCAATTTGTACGTCTTTCCCACGTCGCGTTAAAACCGTGCACTATAATGACATGAAATTAAAAACTATTCGCTCTTATATTTACATGGTATCTTTTGCGTTACATTGTAAGTAGTGAAAATTGCTATAAAACAATGAATAGTATTATTTATCAATTTCGGTATCATTATTGCGACATAATGCAAAATTTACTATGAAATGTTTTTAGTGGTATAAGGAAGAGTCCTGTATCTGTACTATTTCACTCACAAAGTGTTTGTATACGATTTTTCTGCTAATTCAGTTAGAATCACTAAATTTTATTCTATTTAGGAAAACCATGGGGTACCTATTTTCTATTATTGTCATATGCATATTTCATATGGTATCAGCTATACGTTTCAACGTTCCTGCAAATAACAAAAAGTGTCTTAAAGAGGAAATTCATAAAAATGTTGTGGTTACTGGAGAATACGAATTTAGTGAAGGAATTGGTTATACAGGCAGTGTACACGTTAGTTTATTTTTCTTTGGCGTATTGTTTACCTCGAATTTCAAAAGTATACGTCAGGATCTTTTAACTTGTTATCTGTAATTCAAGTTAGTATTTAAAATATGATGTCTTTCAAGATGAATCTTGAATGGTTTATGTGCAAGTTTTATGTGAGATTGAGATCTTAAGTAATATTACGGCTATTTTCTATCAATTAGAAATATTTTTCTACTGTTTTAATTTGTGAAATACTATTATTGTACAGGTAACTGATACTCGTGGTCATACGCTTTTTAATAGAGAGAAATTCAACGATTTGAAAGGCAAATTTGCATTTGCTGCTGATGAATATGATATCTTCGAAATATGTATTAGCAATCATGCTCCTGGAGGTTTGTATTATTATTAGAACTACAGTTTTAGTTTTATTGGAGTGGATACGATTTCTAGTATGCAGGCCAGAGCGGTTCTCCTCGAGAAGTTTCTCTAAATATGAAACATGGCGTCGAAGCAAAGAATTACGACGATATTGCTAAAGCTGAAAAACTAAAACCTCTTGAAGTTTGTACTTTAAATGTTTTTTATTATTTTTCACAGAATATTTGACTCCACTAAGGAATAGTCTTGTGTAGGTTGAATTACGCCGTCTAGAGGACCTCTCCGATTCAATTGTTAAGGATTTTGCTTTCATGAGGCAGCGCGAAGAAGAAATGAGAAACACAAATGGTAAGTTTTACTCATGATTATTGTTCATGGTTTAAAAGCCATTCATAATGTAAATTTCAGAATCGACTAATAGTCGCGTTCTTTACCTCTCTATCTTTTCAATGTTGTGTCTTCTTGGGCTTGCCGCGTGGCAGGTCCTATTCCTCAGGAATTACTTCAAAGCCAAGAAACTAATTGACTGAGCAAATTTTATTAGTACTTTTCTTGTAGTATATTTTACTGAAATATTTCAGACATTGTTTCATACATCAATCATAATTTGATAGGCAATTGGGACGGTTTTCAGTTTATTTCCTATAAAAATATGTTTATTTGTTACTAATTTATGAAGTCCCTATAAATTGTACTTCTAATTTTGTTTCTTATTATAATTTATTTCCGATTGTTTTTTTTGCTCGTTTCTTGAACAATTTTTAATTGGATTAAGGGCTATTTAGTGGCCAGAGTGGTTTTTAAGACATTTTTATTACTTCAGTTGTTTATTACAGATAAATTTTTAAATTGATCCAATTCACGTGATTTCTTGCATCGTATTCCATCCCTAGTGGACACATTGTATCTCATGAAATTGAGAGTTATGATGTGTTTATTTATTTTAGAACCATGTTAAACATCGATCTTTGCAAATTAACTATATTGAACATATTTAGAATTACTAGTAAACGTGAGAAATTTTTCTGTGAAAGTACGTCTCGTTATTATTAAAAGAGGCCCCGAAGCTGTTAATCTACATTGGATTTTTCCAGTATCAGCCAACCACCATGACAACGTATTTTAGAAGTATGTTATAGAAAGTTTATCTTTTACTCAATTGTTATATTAGTTTTTTTCTTTAAAAAAAGCACGAATTGAATTAGTTAAATAATTCTTTGGGTAACTACTAAAATATAATGGATGTGCTTGTTAAAGGAAATGAATAAACTTATGTTTGTTTCATGAGCTGTTTATATATACTTGCTACTTGTAGTTCCTACTTTTAATTCTGCTAAACTTTAAGTGTATGTTCTTATTTATCATGATTTTCATACACAGATAATTATAGGCCAATACTGATATTCACTATGGATTATGGTTCACTGGATTGTCCTGCATGTGAGAAGGTTAGTTGATAGTTTAAAATTCTCTTTTAACTGCGTTCTTTGGTGGTATTAATATATCCTATTATCCCACAAAAATTTGTAGTGATTTTTAAAATGAAGTGACGATGATTTTTTATTCTCTAAACTCCAAATGTTATTGAAGAAAATATTTGCAGGATTTAGTTTCCCCTATCCTATTACCATGTTTGCATACTGTATGTTTGCAATGCTGTTCTGATCGTAGTGATTGTCCTGCTTGTCTTGCTAGTGTGGAGTCTGTTCCTTATCCAGATCCACTAGCCACTTTTCTAATCAACAGTACTCACGAAGAGGCTGAATTGTGTGCTAATTGTGAGAAGGTAATGAATTTACTTATTTTTAAGTAGAAATGATTTTGATATGATAATTTAACCCTAACTGAAGGACAATAGGAAAAGTATTAGGTTATGAATAAAGTTTTATAATATTCTTATCAGTTATTTTAGAGTAATCATCCAATGTTCTTTTGCGAGACGTGTAAACAGTCACTATGTAATGACTGTAGGAACATTACGCATCAGGTGTGTGTTAATATAGGATATGATCGTAATTCTTCCAACTGTTTGTGCTACTTTAATTAATGTTCATTATACATAGGTGGATATTAGAGGTGAATAGATCCTGAGGTCAGCGAGCTGCAGTTTTTCATTACATGTAAGCTTGAAGTGATTTATCGAATTAAATCTCAGTCTAATTATTTTTAATATTCTTGCACATGACGCTTCACTATAATAACCTAATATTAATATACATCATACTTAACCACAGGGAAGGCCCAGATGGAGTAGGTGTCATCGACTCCCTATATATTCTAGCGCCAAAGTATCTCGTAAAACTACTTGGCTTATCAGTATTATTTTATGTTATTTGTTTTGATAAAATTGTAAAGATAGTGTGAGGACTTAAAGAAAAATATTTTGTAGTTCATATTCTATTTTAATTCAGGCTAAGATGTTTTCCGCTCATAAGATTGTTCGTGCAGAAGAAAGGGCACGTATTCACGGTCGTATTACATGTGAGCAACATGACGAGCCATATATACTGTACTGTTTGGAACAGCGAAAACTAGTCTGTGTTAAATGCTTTAATGATAGACCACTAGAAGAAAGGTTATTATTTAAATTCTAAATGATTAAGGATATATAAAATTGCATACTAATCAACTAACCTTAGTTACAGACACAATTTCGTTTCTGTTGACAGTGGACATCAGTCGTGTATTGAAAAAATTGAGCAGTGGGCTATGAAACTACAATTTTACCAGGTACTAGACAATAATTTTACAGCCTTTCATCTTAAATTATCCTAGTTGGGTGGTTTATTTCTTTTTATTTTGTTTTAATATACTGGAATGTTTTTTGTGCTGTAATAGCAAGATAGACTTGTGAAAAGATTATTTAGAATTATGAAATGTGTTATCATTGCTATTAAGATAGAAGTTGAAGAAGGGCTGTATAATTGTTGGTAAATTTTCTAGCTTCCATAGCACTCAATTAAGCTACAGAATATTGTCCTATTTATTTAAGGATGAGAAAAGGGAGGAGTTGGAAGTACGGCAAAGAATTTTAGCTGAAAATAATAATAATTATCTAGCGGCAAAAAATAGGTTAGTATATATATATATATATTAAAAATAAGAGCAATACGTTTTGGGAATTTAGCTACCAGATTTTGTTGAAAATATTCGATCATCTTGCAGCCTTTTTCAACTTTGTCAGCAAACTTTGGATACAGTATTATCTACACGGGATCGTCTAATGAGTAGCCTAGGAGCTGAACGAGGACAGTCGGAAAAAATGTGTCTAGAACAAATCGAACAAATTTCTACTATTATGGTAGTATTATTTTATGTTATAGTAAAGAGAAGTAAAGGAAAGGCTGGTATTTGTTTAGCTAATGTTGGGTTGTTAAGCTGAAAACATGGGCGAAAGAAAGTTTTTGATATTAACTTTGCTCACAAAACCGCAAGTGTATTATTATTATTATCATCATCATCATGTATAGGGTCCTATCCGCTTATGTCTCATGTCTGCTCAAATAATGCGTGCTACAGCTTCTAAGTTGGATGTACTCCAACTGAGTGGAGAATTATTCAAACGAATACAGGTGCGAAAAGTACCAGTATAAATTTTTACCTAGGAAATATATCATAGTTACATTGTTATTGTGAATAGGATTTATTTGTCTCGCTCACATATATTTCGGAGCATAAATAGAATATTTGAAAATAGTAATGAATAATGTACTGGAAATTTCTTTAATTCTTATTATACCACTAAATATAGTTTCAACAACAACAACTTCTATTAAGGCTATTCTAAATCGTTCAATAGATAAATTACCAGCTATTAGAATTGTGGATCCTACTGAAGCTCGAATAGCAATAGCTAAGTCATTGGAGCCTTATCTTGGTATGGTTATTATATAAAGTTCATATAACCAATGCTTTAGAGATTATTTATTGTAAGAATAAATTTACAATGATTATGGAGACATTTTAGAATATTGCAGGTCTTTTTACTGCATGGTGTCCTCTCTCTGTGGTAAGAGATGAATCTCAAGAAGGAAGTGGAAGCATGAAATCTTACAAAACGAGATCTGGGCATGTATAAATTAGTGTTCATCTAGATTAATGTCATTGAAGAAGTCTATACATATATATATATATGCCAAGTGCGCAAAAGTTCTGATATGGAGGTTAAATCGCATAATTTAATCCAGCAGATGCTCAGAGTTTCCTT